>JAZHYW010028878.1:0-12668 GCA_037355805.1 Ixodes ricinus | reverse complement strand
TACTTGCATTATCAGAAGCTCGAGTAGATGATGATTTTCGTCTTTCAAATTATGTACTATACAAGTCATCTCGCCAACAAGGCCAAAGCCGAGCGTTATTGGCGGTACGGAGAGATATAATATCTGTTCCCGTGTTTTCGTCAACTACGGAAGTTCCAGAATTTGTTGCTTGCAAGATACGATGTGGTGAGACAATGTTGTATATAGTGAGTGTCTACATTGAACCTCGGACTCCGCTAACCCATTCGGAATTCTCTGCAATTTTCAACCACATTTCTACTCCTTACATAATATGTGGAGACTTTAATGGCCACCACACTATGTGGGGGAGTGATCACTGTGATCAACGTGGAAATCTCATCGGAAAATATATGGACGAGAACAACATTTGTGTCCTCAACGACGGGTCCCCAACGTTCGTCCGGGGCCATACCTATTGCAGCTATTTGGATCTGACACTATGTTCTCCAGACATTTCACCTCAAGCGACATGGACGACTGATAGAGAAACCCGAGGCAGTGACCACTTCCCAATTCTCATTCAACACCCAATTTTCGATGTGCGCGGACAACATTATCGAGTTCGAATAACGAATTGGAAAATGTTCAGGCACTTTAACACTCTGAACCTTCCCAATGTAAAGGAACCCGAGGAATTTGCAATCTCTGTTTTAAACAATTGTGAACGAGCAACGCGTCTTGTGACCGTACCTAGTGGACACGTCGGCGTCAATGGTGAATACGAAAAATTACGGGCAATAAGGCGCAGAGCAGAACGTCGTTATCGAAGATCTGGTCGTGTTGAGGATTACAACGAGGCCCAACACATTCACAAACTAATACGACGAGAGCTACAAATTCTCTCCATTCACCGATGGAAGCGGTTCAGCAGTACTCTAACTCCATTCACTCCGATACCGAAGGTATGGAAGATACTTCGTTCTCTTCGTACACCAGTAATACAAAAACAACCTTTCCGGGCTCTAGCTCTCCTTCGAGGTACATCGGAGGTAGTAATTGCGAATGAATATTGTGCTTTGCTAACGCAACGAAGTGATATGGTGTCCTCTTTAGAATACCGTTCTTCTCACGAGAAAGCGACTCGTGCATTCGAGAAAGAGCTGCACTCAGTACAAACAGACCTAGACTATGAATTCAACACCCGTGAAATGGAGTGCGCGCTACAAAATATTCGAAAATCAACAGCTCCTGGTCTTGATAAAGTCACTTATGACGCTCTTTCAAATCTTGGCCCCGCTGCTACTACCGCACTTCTTGAAATATATAATAAAATTTGGAGAACAGAAAAGATACCTGAATCATGGAAGCTGGCTAAGGTAGTTCCACTACTAAAGCCTGGAAAATCACCGTTAAATTTAGATTCATTCCGTCCTGTAAGCTTAACAAGTTGCGTCGGTAAACTACTTGAGAAGATGATACATAATCGCTTACAGTGGTGGCTCGAAACAAGTGAAGCGTTCCCCGAAGAGATAACAGGATTTCGCCCTCGAAGGTGCACAATGGATGGCATTTTAGATCTCACCACATGCGTTGAACACGAAAGCAACAATGGAAACATAACAGTTGCACTCTTCCTAGATATTCGTCGAGCATTCGACACTGTTAGTCATGCTCACGTTCTTGAAGGACTCGTACAGCTAGGTGTACGTGGACGGATGCTTCGGTGGATAAAAGAATTTCTTTATTGCAGGAACATAATAGTAAAAACGAACGATGGAGACAGCATGAGACATGAAATACACCATGGAGTACCCCAAGGCAGCGTGCTGAGCCCTACTCTTTTCAATGCAGTAATGGCACAGCTACCGCAGCAACTTGAATCACCTTTAAAAATATCCATCTATGCGGATGACATATGTATCTGGATCTCTGGTTCATCTCAGGATATCCTAAAGAATAAGTTACAAACGGGCTTAGACACTACTTTTAGATTTCTAAAAGAACGAGGGATGGAACTCTCTGCCGCGAAATCAGCATTTCTGCCATTTACAAGAAAGAAACTCCCTGGGCTTAGGCTAGATCTCAACGGAGCATCAATTAAAATGGTTAAATCCTATAGATTTCTTGGTGTTATACAAGATCAATTTCTGACTTGGTCCAAACATTTTGAAATGTTAGAGAGTAGAATCAATTGTGTGATTAATGTATTTCGCTGCATTGCAGGGGCAAGGTGGGGAGCATCAATAGATGCGATGCTCTCATTCCACACAGCGCTAATACGACAAGCGATTGCATATTCTATTTCGGTGTTAGCAACGGACTGGATTCAAGAGATTTGTTAACCACCCTGGACGCTACCATGACTGGAGATCAACATGGACATTCAAGGCATGCAAACAAAAACATCTGCTAACGCACAGATTGCAAAAACATTGACTCTCACATCTGGAAGAAAAATACAAAGACGACATTCACGTGCATACTGGTGGATCAACCATTGAAGACGGATCGACATCAGCCTTTGTTGTACCTGATTTTAACCATTGGTTATCCTTTCGACTATCACATCCTACTTCCTCAACCACTGCGGAATTACATGCTTTACTCGCGGCTGCAACGTACATAAAAAACAACCCGGCAGCGAATTCTTCGGTAATATGTACTGATTCAAAGGCAGCTTTGCAATCTATTAAGACTTTGAATAGTCGTAGTGAACGCAACTTCACTTGTACACAAAATTTACTTAGAACTCTCTGATGCCATCGAATTTGGCAATACTGTACATCTACAGTGGGTCCCCGGGCATACCGGTGTTTCAGGAAATCTCCAAGCTGGCCAATTGGCTACCGCAGCCCATACAAGTAACAACGTCCCCTCACACCTTTCACAAAGAGCGACGCCAAAAGATACATCCGTCGACTACGCGAGCGAATGTCTCACGATGACATCCCACAAGACAGCCTGCTCCATCTAATCGATCCGGACCTCCGTTGCCCAGTATACGCCTCGCAAGTGGGCTCATTTTCGTCTTCTGCGCATGAGAAAGGAAGTAGCGGTGACGTCAGAACGCCGAGCCCTGATTGGCTGATCGCGGTCCCCTATATGAGCGTCGTCTGCTCCTTTGCAACAACATCTGCTCCCAACGTCGTCTGCGTCTGTCTTACCTTTCCTGCGACTTTCGGAAGTGCAGGTCTTTACGAGCGAGCTCGACTTCGCCTTTCAGAGAAGGCAGACGAAATAACTCGAGCGGTTCGTTGTTTTTGTCGAACAACTAGCAGACGCGCATCAAGGAGGGAAGTCAAAGTACTCACTGGCGAGGTGTCCCGAGACGCCGAGGTTTGTTTGCTAAGAACCGAGAGTGAGCGTGTTAGTGTCCGCAAGTTCCCTCCCAAATACTTTTTTCCCCCTTTCGTGTGCGGCAAGACTCCTCATTCTTTAACGGCGTCGGCGGGTTGGCGCAGTTAACGTCGTCTGCTTTACGTCTGCTAGTCAAAGCGATGGCTCCTTTACCTTTCCTGCGTCTGTCGGATATTCACCGCTTTTTCACCGGCGAGAGTCACCGTTGCCTCGGAAAACAAGGAGATGACAAGAGGAAGAGATTAACCTCTTAATCTAAAATTGAGGTCAGTGATCACAGTATAATACGGGAAGGGTTCACAAGGGTCGCGCGGGCACATTCCATTCAGCACGCCAGCCGGTCGTGGGCAGACGGTCACCGAGTCGGAGTGGCTGCTAGGCCTATCTGCCGAGTTCGCTTGGTCGGTGTCGGTGGAATCGTGGCCGTTGGAGCTTTTCCCGGGTGTTTGTGGATCCAGCGTTCTTGTTCGTCGTGGTCTGGTTCAAGTACTTTTTACTTTTTTCTTGCTGCTTGAAGTCGGGACGCGAGAGAAGCGCACGTAGAAAAATAAACGTCCGTTGGTCGTCGCGACCGCGACGCTGTCGGCCATGCTGATTTGATCGTAACAAGTGCGTAGCTTCGGAGCTGTCGTAGGATTTTGTCGTAACCTGCGCAAAACTTACGAAAATTTCGGTTCGTGAATACGAATTTGTTTTTAAGTTTTGTCTTACGCATATTTTTGGCGTAAGATAGTTTCGTGAATCTGGCCTCTCCACTTGCAAAAGTCGCAGGAAAGGTAAGACAGACGCAGACGACGTTGCGAGCAGACGACGTTGCAAAGGAGCAGACGACGCTCAGATAGGGGACCGCGATCAGCCAATCAGGGCTCGGCGTTCTGACGTCACCGCTACCCCCTGCGCGAGAAGCAGACGAACTTGCCCTCCGCATACTCCTATTCAGCCAGATCAATCGAGACCCTTAATCATCGCCATCACGACTTGGGGTAGCATACACGGGAAGCTCCTTCACCGGATTAAACAAGTAGAAACACTCAAGTCGCACGCGCGACAACCTGGTCGAAGACGTCGAACATTTCAATCATGGACTGCCCGAGATATGATGAGTGGCGCGCCCGCTTACGAATTAGTCTCCGGGATACTCGACAATCGTCCATTTTCTCTCGCCAAAGTTCTAGGTCCTTGGCCCGACTTAAAAAAATAAAAGCTTGCATTAGCCTTACTAACTGCATTTCTGAAAGACTCAAAGATGGAAGCCAAATATTAAGTTCAATGAATACGAGTTACTGGTATAGCGGGATACAATTACACATATTTTGTACCACTGTAGCCTACTGTACACGTCGTACTTCTCAAAATGCACTTTCTTGTGATATTACCGCAGCACGTTCATAGTTTACTTCATTACTCATTATGCCCAGATTTTATAATTATTGAACATATCCTATCATACTTTACCCCACTACTAGCATTGAAGTAGCCGGCCCCAAAATATGGTACTAAAATCTTAATCTCAGTAAATAAACATAGAATTGAATTTATAACGTTAGGCACTATGAATCAAATGTCCGCCAAGGTCGATAAGGTTATTCTGCAGATATCACGTCTTTACTAGGAGTTCTTTTTTCACTCAACGTATGAGGGTTAGTGAAACAAACCTTTTTTCCGCAACATTTAACTTTGCTCTAAAGAACGCCCTAAGCTATTCGTAAGCTTTCTTTCAACACACGTCTCATTTTAAAAATTCTTACATCACAAATTTGAGAGTCCTACACTTATTTTTATTTAGTTATGCTTTATATAGTTGATATGCAATCCTAATTTCAATAGCAAACGCACATATAAGACGTCGCCCTAACAATAGTCTGCACGACGTTGGAACAGCAAAGAAGTTCTAATCAGAATTCAATCAGACCCTACCACCCAGCGAGCTTTTCCCCATTTTATTTTTGGACCGATATGTCCAGCCATACGTTATGATTCAACACGTTTCTCCCTTTACTTTTTGCTTTCATTCCCGATGTTAGTAAGGGGAAAAGCAGCAGAAATCTATGAACCATCTCAGAATTAAGACAGGCCACACCGACTGAACATTGCACGGAGGTTTGCCCAACTAGAGAACGGGTGGCCGGCGAGTGCAGAAATAAACAATAAATAAACAAAGTAAAACCTGTGCCGGTCCGATCCGGTGGCTCTAATTAGGCGTATCTGCCTTCACCGCCTGTATATCGCTCTACGCTCAGTTTTGCAATTGCGATGGACCGCACCTGACGAAAGGAGCTATCCCAGGCCACCTCTGCGACATGAACGTATTCACTGACTACTCGAGCTGAAGCGTCGTGGCATTCCTTTCCGAAAGTCACGTGACATGCACACGGCATCGGATTGGCTGTTATGGCGCGCATCCTTCACTGCGTTCCATCATGAGGTGAGATGCAGTATACCTTCCTTTTTGCGTCTCGGTGGATTTTCCTGTTGAGAAGAGAAGATGAGAGAAACTACTGTATCTGCCCCTGCCTCCGCGGATGACAGTTTAAAGAAGAGGTTGTGTTTACTGAGCTACCTGGATCGAGTGGCTGACTAAACTTGTGCTCGAAGTATTCGCAGCATTTATGCTCTACAGGGAGGGGCGGGGCATTTTTCTGGCACTTATCAAAATGGCGGCTTCTATCTGGGTGATAGACGCAGAACAGCAAGGGCTCCTAGGTTTGGACAGTAGGCGAGAAAGTCGGCGAGATCGCTGGCCGCCGCGATCGAACAGCGCAGCACTGTGATTGGTCAGCGCCAAGGTTTATCGCGGCACTGCCAATCGCAGTGATTAGAGATCCTACCGACTTTTTCGCCGAGTGTCCAACTTCAGGCTGTTCCTCACGGCTGCGACTAGTTACAACCAGACGGTGCTTGCAACGGGATGCGCATCAGGACAGCCGGTCGTAGGCTTTCACACAAAAGCTTAAAACCGGTTTTATTCTTTCCGGGCGTAAGTGGTTGGAAATGCGTGAACCACCCTGGGTAAAACACAGCACAAACTCAGTATACTGTAGATGTGCTCAGTATACTAAACGTTTAGTCTACCTACGGAAAGCGTACTGAAATTGTACCTATAGTGCACATGCAGTATAAAGCGGTGCCGTACTGAAAGTATAGTCGTAAATACGAAACTCGCCCATGCACTTGTACTGTAGTCAGAATATACTGTAACCGTATCAAATCATTTGTACTGTAGTCAGACTAGCTTAACGGTCTAAATCATACTAATAACGTATAATTATGGTATACTTCGGTAAGTCTTCTCAAGTACACTTATTTCAGTAGTCCATAAGGGTATTCGGTAGTACATTTAGAGTGTGTGACTATTTACCAAGAAAATATCGTAAGCTACTCGGCCTTTGCTGAGCGAGATACCGTGCCGATAGGTTATGAAATATGTGTAGAGAAGCGTACGAACTATTTTGATTCCGAATACATATCGTTATGTGAACATCTTGCTGGAACTGCCGGAAATTTCCATCAGCGATATAAGCATGAAACTCTAATCACAACAATTATAAACAAACAAAATAAATAACAGGAACATACAATGGTATTTTTTTAGGGAATACGTTAGCATGACCCTTGAAATAGTCACACGTCCCCCTTTTAATGATACCTTCCATGCCTTTAGTCGGGACATTGCAGTCACAATTTAGAAGCCGGTTCTAGCACGAACTATTGTTGACAGTGCTTACAATGTAGATCTGGAGAAATGCTTGAACTGTGTAAACATCGATTTCCATACAAATATAACAATATGGAGTAAAATTGTAAACCGTGGGTAACCCAAGTTTGATACCCTGGAAGGACATTATCTTCTCACATTTGATACAAACGCATTATTCGGGTGATCTTAAGAAATGTAAGGCGTGAGTACTGAGCTAAACATTGCACAAAATAGTACTTTTTCCTTTTTTGATAATAATATACCCTTTCCTAAAATCAATCTGACAACTTTGAACTCTATGATCATTTCGGTGTATGGCATCGTGTCACAAAATGTCCGCCTTCTTTATTTATTTATTTATTCATTTAGTATGCCACTCAGGGCCAAAGGCATTAGAGAGGGGAGTGGTAACAATCAAGAAGAAATTAAACAAACAGAGTACAGCAAAAATGGTAATACAAATAAACAAAAAATGGCATATAATCATACAATGTTAGCTAAGGCGCTCTTGAAGTGATGGGAGTCTTCGATAGTGGCTATTGAAGCAGGAGAGGCGATTCCACTCGTCAGATGTGCGTGGCAGAAATGACTGAAAGAAAGCGTTAGTTCTGGCTAGATGCGAATTCCAACCTTATTAGCATGATCAAACCGAGGTGAGATGTACTGAGGAGGTGTAAAGTGTCAGTTCGTCGTGCAGATGCGAATGGTAAAACAATTTATGAAAGGAGACTTGAGACGAAAAGCTTTACGGCGAGATGCGAGAGATGGCAGGCGTTGAGAGCTAGACTTCATTGAACTTATGCTCGCGGTTCGGTTATAGTTAGAAAGTATAAAACGAGACAGAATTATTTTTGGACCATTTCGAGTGAGTTTATTAGGTTTTCTTGGCTGGGATCCCAAACTGACGCGGCGTATTCTAATTTAGAGCGAATTAGCGTGGTGTAAAGTTGCAGTTTTAACGACGAAGATGCTCGGGCAAAATTACGTCGAAGGTATCCCAACATCCGGTTAGCATTATTAATCACGTATGTGGTATGGGCGGTCTAAGTCAGATCATGTGAAATATGAATGCCAAGATACTTGTAAGAGGATACAGGGTCGAGGGGGTATGTTATTAAGGCAGTATTTTGGCAATTGGTAGGGTTTTCTGGACACATGCATTAGTTTACACTTGTTAATATTTAATTCCATGCGCCATGCTTCGCACCAGACAGAGATAGCGTTAAGGTCAGATTGAAGGCAGATTATGTCATTATCGCAAGTTATTTCACGAAAAAGTCGCAGTCATCAGCAAACAAGTGAATGTGGGAGGAAATCTTGATCCTGATGAAGGAAGGTGTTGAAGATACTACCGAGCAAGGGATTTCTGATAGCCGTATGTTCGAGATGACTGCCCAACGCGATCCACAAGTTAGATGTGATGGCTTCGTAAGAGTTTATTTCGGAGTTTGATCGGATCCGAATTTCGTCACATGTTTGGCTAAAAAGCCTTTTGATGTCGGAAAATAAATCGTGGGGCTCATGGGTCGCCGTTTTCGACTGGTCAGTTTTTATGTTCACACCAAATAAACTCAGACAGATAAAAAAAGAAATTACAAGGAATCGAATAAAACATTTGTCGTTGACGCGAGAAAGTGACAGTGCACGATGTGAAACAGCATCATCACCGCGTATTGTTTGGCTAATGATCAACTGATTTTCGAACGAAGAGATGGCACTGAATTTTGAAAAGGTTCTATTATTCGTAATTACTTAATGTGAAATAATTTAGGCTCAATCGTTAAAGGTGTTCCGGTGTCAAGTGCCATCGAAAGGTTAGAGCACAAAGGGTCAAAATTATTTAGCAGAGGGCTGACTTTTGTGTTTAATTAACATTCGGTAATCATAAATGCCGATATGGACGATTGTGACTCGTGGAGATACATCCGCAATAAGAAATTTAGTTTGATGTTTTCAGAAACAGTCACAAAGAGTAGAGGTCGTTTATGTGATTACGATCTTAATTATTAGGGTGTAGCTACGACGCGAATAATATGAACATCCGTCCAATTAAATATATCGTAGGTATAATTGCTGCTCCGATGACTTACATATTTATCTCTCTTTAGAAACCTTTTTATTAATTTATTTAACAAGACTGCAGGCCCCGCGGGAGCCCCGGTAGGTGTGGACGTATAATACATACTACAGGATGTAATAAATCGGAAGAACTTCAATACCATGAAACACCACTCCAGCACCAAAAAATAGAAGAACAATTAAAATCAAACCGTCAAACTCGTAGAGCGCGTAGCTGTACAAGAAAGTAATCCGGCGATGAGCCGCCAATGATCTCTGTAAGGAGTCTATTGCAATCAGTTATTTTTTTTAAATAAATTTGTTTTTGAAGATGTTAACATTACCGCGGTATGGTCCCAGCAATCATCCGTGATTGAATCGCCAGTCTCGACGTAAAACAGGTGTCAGGCAGGGGGAAACGTCAAACTTCAGGTGTTTATGGTAAAATAAGTATAACAACTTGAGTTTCAGGTGTCTTCGACGTGAATGAAGATAATATAATTGATTAGTGTCTAACATTTGTGATAGACTATCTAATCGCCGGAATGTACAACAAAAAAATCTTGCTTCTAGATTTGTATTTTTTTTAATGATTGCATTTTTTTTAGTGTACGGGTTTTGATGCTGGCACGCGAATTCTAAATGTGGCCTTACTAATGTTTTAAAAGCGTTAAGTTTAAAAGATGGCTAAAGGTAGTTTTCTTCTTAGAGAACACATGGTCTTATAAATGCGTGCAGTAGAGCACGCATTGGAAATGTGACCGTCCAAAAATCAAGTTTGTTGTAGTTGTTCCACCGAGGTATTTTCATCGCGTTGATTCCCCAAGCCTAACGCTGTGTTTTCTAGAAGAATGCAACTGGAAATTGTATATTTTTTGAAGAAAAGTATAATAGTATTATTTAACTAAAACCAATTTAATATAATGCCATTTTGCTCTAAAAGCTTTGGAAGAACACCTTAATCGCGTTCAGCAGACTTTTCAATGGAACATAACCTTAATTGTCCTTCAAAATTTCGTTTTGGGAAGAATTATTCAACTGCAATAATTTAATTACCGAAAATAGTATTTTTATTCTAAAAATAATAAAAGGGTGCAGCGAGGTGATTAAGAAGTGATATTTAAACCCTGGTGAGTGAAGAAACTGTTCTGTGCCTCTATTTTCTACTCTCCTAGGGTAAAGATGTGTGAAGTAAATTTGTTTTAGGTGTGTCTTTAGATTTCACCAAGACCGTTGACCGCCCTTATATAAGAAATTTTAAAGAAGCTTAAAACGTATGGCATAAGGCCAAGCATCCATATCTTTACAGTCCCACCTTAATTATCGCCAACTCTATGTTCACGTCAATGGTTATTCTTCCCCTATATAACCGATAAGCTCGAATGTTCTATGAGGCAGAAATTTGGGACCGTTTGTTTTAAGTACTACATAAATGATACCGTAAACGTCACCGAAAGTCCAAATTCATAATTTACCCAGATGATACGAACATAGCCTTTTTCATGAACCCTGTAATGAAGTAACTGATATGGCCGATCAAGCATTAGTTAAAATAAAACCATGCGGAAATATCAACGCATTAAAAATAAACAATAGTAAAACAAAAAAGCTATACACAGAAATAAGCACATCGTAATAACAAAAGTTCCAAGTAAAGATTTGCTTGAGATTTGTTTTGAATAGAAATAGTCGTTTTAAGACTCTCGGTGTGTATTTAATGAAATCGTGTGATGGGTGAAAATATAAACTACATCATTCCGAAGCTATCTCGTGTGGTGGGATTATGAATCGATATCGTTTTGTTGTCGGAGACTATTAAATATATTTACTTACATTTTTTTTAAATTTTATAACATTTAAAGTAGTATCATTTTGCTGTAAATATTCAAAAGTAATACAAAAAATTTTCTATTAAAAAAATATATTTGGGGTGTATTTTTATCGCGGCCTATGATTTCCACCTTGCCGAACTATCTCAAATTCTTAAGATTATTCATGTTTATCAATTATATAAATATCGACTATGCACTAGTTTTAAGAGAGACGAAACAAGGTGTACGCACGTCTTTTATGGTAAAGTTGGCGTTGTTAAGAACGCACTTGTCATCGTACCCCGTTCGTCACACAGAGAGGTGCAGAAGGTTCACTCAGCGAAAAAGTATAGCTTTCAAATGCTGAACCATACCCTTACACGTCTGTTAAATAATTTGTAAGTAAATAACCATGAACGTGAAAATCGAAACCCTGAACTTCTGCGTTTGTTTCTTTTGTGCTTAATATATCGTTTTCTTTTTTCGTACTCAATTGCGGCCGAGTGATTACGATAACTTTCCCTTTGTTTTATTTGTAGAGAAACGATTTTCACTGGTTTGCTGCAATCGTTTTACGCGCAAAATAAAGTGTACGAATTTCCTGCACGCTTCCAGGCGACCGGCACTAGGAGGAGTCCGAGAACTATTAAAGCTGCCCACTCCATCTTTTTACCTCACACGCGCTATTGAAATTGATGGAAATAAAGCTACTAATAATATTATTATTATTATCATCATTATCATGCTCATCATCATAATTATCATCATCATCATCATCACCCCCATCATCACCAACACCATCACAATCATCATCATAATCATCATCTCCTAGACTTAAGAGTCACCTCGCGTCTGGTTTGCACTACAGTAACCGACAACTTAAGCAACCCGAAGTGCGACGAGTATCGTCCATATTGTCATCACTCCGCTTGATTGCGGGATGAGCCGATAAAAACGACGCCGAAGATGGAATCACAAAGCAAGAAGCGTGAAACTATAATGTAACGCCCCACATTCTGAAGTTGTCTGTAGCTAGAGAAATAAGTAGTAGTGCATTACGGAAAAGGAAAAAAAAAAAACGTGACCGTCGGTGATCTTGAGATTAAATTGAGCTCCATCGATCTAGCCTTGAGGCAGTCATTTTATCATAAACAGTCTATGTACTTTAGTTACACTAGCGCTCACAACTGTCATTAAGGCAGCGATCGTTGACATTTCCCAAACGTCACTGAGCTCAACTATGTTGTCCGATGTTACACGGTACATAGGCTTAACAACCAGGGATAAGATGCACGTCAAGGGACACAGTTGAAACCGAAACGAAACCAAAAGTAATGTCACACTGACTTCTTTTTTAAAGTGATGAAAATGAATATATTGCGCACTTTTCATTCATTGTAAACGTTTAAAACAAATTAAAATGAACTTGTCTTTTTTTAGAGCAAAGAAATTATAATTACAACGTTTCACACGAATTGAAGCAAGATATACATAGCGAAAGTCTTAACGGCACCGACATCAAAATCGCCACCATCGGCGAGCTTTGGCTTCTGCTGCGTGCCGTGATCGTTCTAGCGGCAGCTCTGGCTTCGAATCATGCTTCTTCCAATAATATTTGCTGCTACGATACTTTGTAGATACTTCTCCCCATCTTCCGCAATATGATGTGCTTCGCAAGCGCTTGACATGAGCGGCGATGCTGCGAACGCCTCCATCTTTATCTCTATAGGGGCGAACCCCCATCAGATTAAAGGGCCTCTGACACGCCAAAAAAATATTTTTTT
>JAZHYW010028877.1:0-38180 GCA_037355805.1 Ixodes ricinus | reverse complement strand
TATTGCAGTATTTATACTCCAAATGAGAACAGTAGCTGAGGTGCTGAACCCAAATGGAAGTGAACAAAATTCACAAAAACTCAAACGTCATCTGGTTTTAAGAGAAACGTATTTTAATTGGCTAGCTGAAAGCCAAGGCACGCTGCACATTTTCTTATTTACTATTGCAAGTTTTCTCTCCAGCACTATAAGCGTGCGTCATTTTGAACATGTTTCCAGCAAGCTGCGTGCGATATACCCCCACGAGATGAACGATGAACCTAAGCACATTGTTAGTAATTATCAATTCTAGAGTCCTCACAGATTTAGCGCGCAACACCTCAAGAACAGAGTACGTAGAAAGATTACGCAAGTAAGGGGTCAAGACGTGCACCTTCCCCTGAAAGAGATGCTCGTGCCGTCCCTTGTCTTGTCTGTCTATTCGCACTCTAAGCAGCACCGAGACGACCTTCAGTTCATTTCTTATCGAAAAATAACGTGTGATGGATGTATTAAGAACGGGCTGTTTTTGCACAGGGTATTTATTTTATTTTATAGGATTGGCTTCTGTGAGATTTATCGGGACGCTGCGGAAGAGTGTAAAAATATATTTCACAACGCCGCTACACTTAGCGAACTTACGTGTCGCCAAATGTTGCTAAATTTAGCAAGTCTCTATTATTCATAGCGAATAATGAGAATAAGTAACTGCAAGGATAGATATATAAGCGTGCATACGCTGCACACATTGTCTCCTCATTTCATCCGTAAGCTTAAGACACATTTCGATTTTTATAAAGTATATTAAAGTCCTGTCTACCATATTAAAAGTTTCTAGGTAAACATGGTTGATCTGTAGAAAAGCTTCGAGACTAGGTGGGATAATGTGAATAAAATTAATAAGAGAAAGAGTTCGTGGAAAACACGAGGAACGAGGCGCGGGATTCGGCAAGAGAGCCAACGGTGTTGGCAGCCAGGCATGGCCGCTTGGGTAACCCGATCTAAACCAGGACTGAGCTGCCAGATCTCAGGATTTCCCGTAAAAAAGAAGAGAAAAGTCGAAGACCGTGGTTTTATGAAGCAAGTTGTGCCGACCTCCTTTCGGTTCGAGAACCTTTATAAAACCTGCAAGGCTTTACCCTCCTTCACCATATCAGAGCTTCGTGAGTTCGTTAACGACGGACCCAACACTTTGGTCTAACTAAAATGGAATAAATAAATAAAAAAATATTTTTGAATATTAGTAACGAGAAGAGTTATGTACACAAAGTACTTTACAATAATACCAAAACGGCGATGAAGGGTTCTATGTAAATAAATAACCAAACCGGACGTGCATTCAATGTCAACGCGTCAAGATCACACGACGCACAATCACCCCCTCTCGCCTTTTTGCCCACCAAACTCCAGGTTCGCACACGTCCACATCAATCTAATGGGACCCCTTTCATCATCACAGGGAGCCCACCCTTTGCTGATGTGTGTGGAGAGATTCACGAGATTGCCTGACGCATTCCCCGTCCCTGACATGGCAACAGAGGCAGTCGCCGCAGCCTTCCTCGACAAATTGGTGTTCAGGTAAAGCTGCCCTGCTGCAGTCAACACCAACAGGAGACGGCAATTTCAATCCACCCTGTTTTCCACCTTCATCACCCTCTTGGGCGTCCGACACATCTACATCACCGCCCATAATCATTCGATCAACGGCATGGTGGAACAGCTGCACCGACAGTTGAAGGCAGGTCTTGCCAGCTACAAGCCCCAAGAACCTTGGCCCGACCACCTTTCCATCATTCTCCTAGGCCTTCGCCCGGCGCTCAACACAGATCGTGGCTGTTTTCCAGCCGAGTTAGTCTATGGTGCACCACTGCTTCTATCTGGCCAAATATTTTCTTCACCTTCCCCCGAGTCAAAAAAGACCCTAATAGCTACGTGTACGGACTTCGACGAACTTTTTGTCTGCTTTGGCCCATTCTTCCACCTCAACGGAGCCGTCGTTCGTTAGCCAAGATCTCGAGATCTGTTGGGATGTTTTCTTGCGACGCAACGAGATTCGTCGACCACTGGTATCGGCCTACGAATAACTGTTCCAAGTACTTGATCGCCAAGCCAAGACTTTCACACATGTGACATGACATCAACAGCCGTAATGACGTAGTGGCAACCGACCGGGTCAAACCGGCGTAATACCAACAGACTATCCTCGTTCGAACTTCAACCCCTCTTGCCTTGTCAGCACCGTCAACGCGCGCATCTACATCAAAACGTGTTACAGGGACTCTCCTAGGACCTACGGCAATAGAGGGTGAGCTTTGTGGCGACACCCACAGCCTGCACAGGCCAGGACAAGAGCGACGACAACGATGCTGAGATGCCCTTGCAGCGCGAAGAATAAAACCTAGAAGTTCGGATCAAAAATGCTGTACGAGCTGGTTCCTTTTGTCCCATTTCCAATATGTTTGATAAATTCTATCTTTTCAGATTAAATTGTAATTTAAATATTTTCTCACATATAAACCACCATTATGTTTTCAGGATCCCATCTTACGAAATACACTGTGTGCACGGGTGTAGTAAATGCTTTCCGAGCGCTAGTGATTCAAGTTTTCAGAAGCATAGGAAGGTTATAAATACAAAATATAACTGCTATTGATAAAAAAAACATGATCCTGAATATTTTTTGCCAAGCATTAATAGTGAATAACAAACCTTTGTCGCATTTTGATATTGAAAGTTTTTCGGGTCGTCCTCTGGTAGTTGAGTCGGCTGAGCTGCATCTTGAGAGTAACTGCAAATTAAAAGGCAGAAGATAACGAGGAGGGACTGTAAATACATTTTGAAATTCCGCTTGAAATAATATTTTCAAATGTGTTGTGACTGCAGTGGGTTCCAGTATTTATACTTCAACAAAAACAATTGCTTAGATGCTCAAACCAATCACAAGTGAGAAAATGTGGAGGTGGAATAAAAACGGCTGTTTAATTTATTTGTTTTGTGGCAAGACTTACTTCAATTGGCTAGTTGAGAACAAAGGAGGAGTTCCATTCATTTTGGGAAAGAGAAAAACTTTGTTCACACCGCTCATGTTCCTGCGGTGGAGTTCAGTTTGACGTCATAGCAGCTGTTGCCGTCTCCAGTTTCCGACACGTGCGTTACGTCAGACATATGGCTTCTGAAAGCTGCATATGACTCACCGCCTTCAAAAATATCGATGATACTAAACATAATATTCCCATTGTCCGCCTTCAAGAATCCTCAAATTGTTATATGATCAGGATAACTCAAAACGCAATTTTAAGTTGTCGAGCATCTTATTCAACATTTCACCCAGCAAGATCTTTCTTGTGGCTTTAGTGTACTGAAGGCGCGATCGCGGAGTGCGGGAAGACATCTCCAAATGCCCCTTTGCGAATCCATGACTTCGTCGACTCTACGCCGAAGCCTCCTCGAGCAGGCAAATGCTTATGTCTCTGTCATGCCTTTTCTTAGTAAAGCTAGCGGCGCTTCGCGCTAAGCCTATCACGGTGTTATGTCTCGCTCTGCGCGTTACAGCGGCGGACAGTTCTTTTGCGAGGTAGGAAGTGTCGATTTCTACCTTGATAAACGATGCCACAGTGCGATCGTGCAATGTCAGAGTTTCGCGGCACAATGGGGTCGCGAACATGTTCGGTCCGTTCTGGCTGTCGTTTGTGCGTCTGCTCCTTCGTGTGGATGCGCTTGGAAGACGAACGAACCGCCGATATGATCAATCTGTCTGCGGATCAGTCAGTGGTGTGAATCAGCCATTAATAGAGAGTGCTATCCATTTTGTACTTTAAGAAAATTAATTTAGTAGCACCATTTTGTAGGAGGGCCAACCCTGCCTAAAGCCCCTTAGTGTGTTTGGGTTAGTTTCATAACTGGCGTCAAAGTGAAAGAGCACGAGGCTCGTGCAGCACTTGCAAGCAGATGGTAGTGTATCCCTGAAATGAGAGGCACCTGAAAGCTAATGGCAGCGCAGAACGCAGTCTTGGCATGTGTATCCCGCGTTCACACAATTATGGTTGTCGGCAGTCGCGAAAATGTGAAGCGTGAATTTTATTGAAGGCTTTGTCTTGCCGACTCTCAGACTACTGGGAAAACTTTCGGTTCCAGTAAAATACGACCACGCGATTTGTTACTTTGCTTATAAATTGAGGAAAAAAGCTGAGTTTTCGAGCTTGTGATGATTCGTAAGGTGGTTTTGCGGCAAAACCCCACTACCAATCATCACTAGCTCGAAAACGTCTGTAGACATGCAACCTGCCACCTTCACTACCAGTGAGGTAGAGCAGGGCATATGTGCTTTACTGTGAATTATGGACTTTTACTTAATTTCTATTCTGTGTTTGCTCCCTTTCCCCTTTCTTTTGTACCTTTTACAAGGTTCTGTAGGATTCTTCATACAGTCCTTGGCAATTACTATATACAATTGGTTTTAGCAGGATAACACGATAAAAACACATTTAACAACTTTATCCTCGACTATAGTACTCGTTGGCACACAAATGTATATGATTTTATTCAACCTAACAAAAAACGAATTATTTGTCCGTTAAGTAACAAAGAAGCACAGAGTCCATCAGAATTAAAACAAAAGTGTTTATAAAATTACGGAATGTTTTTACAGTGCTCTATGTTACTGAATATTTAACGTGTTACCAGTAACGAAGCTACTTGTACCGCGTTACCGACAACACTGGTGCTAGGGCGTACCAGAAGGGCAGGATAGTTAAAGCACACGCATTCGCAACTGGGAAGACAGGACTCGCAGCCGATGTGTTACCTTTTTATAGTATACTCTGCCGCTGTCACCTCGCGAGGCCCTCAAAACAGACGCTGTCTATAATCTCTCAATCACCGGCACACTAAATTAACCTTGTCCTTTGATTGTTCAGATTCCGCCTTCTTCAGCAATGCGGCTGCCTTGCAGGCATCAGCGTGGGTAGACGCCTCAAAAGGAGTTTTATTTTCTTGATCAACTTCCAGCCAGCGCTTTGCACATCCATAATTTCTTTCAAGAGAACTTGTGCTGTACAAAACCGTTTCGTCTCCAAAATTTATCGGTTCTGCGTGCACCCTACCCGGTAATAGTATAATGCGTACATCCCTGGAATTCGGAAGTTTAAACATCAAGTGATGGTGTCAGAACTTAGCACTAATCCTCAAACAGATCACAATGCTGCGGCGTCTTGTGGACACACGCAAATAGAGGCGACGGTCACTACTTTTAATGAGTAAGTGCCAGGTTTTGCAACAAAGCCTGCATTTTGTTTTTCTATTTAAGAGGCATATTTGATATTATAGGCTGACCTCTAGACGATAAAAGTAGGTTTTTTTTAAACGCTACAGTTGTGTCACAGGATGGACATTCGTTTATGGCCCTGGTTGTTACTCTGCGGTATTTGTCAGTCTGGCCTGAGGAGCCCAGAAAGGCGGACTTGTCTTCTTATCAAGCTTCGGCAACAAGTGCGCCAACAACTTGCCCCGCCGCATTATTTTTTTTTTACAGCCAAGTTGTTTATGGTTATGGTTTCGTGGATTTTTGTGCATCAACAAAAACTGAGCACCCGAATTCGATGCAAAATAGCTTCATTCTATGCAAAGGCTTATACGTCTCGTAACTTGGATATGCATTTTCAGTCAATTAGTTATCAATAGGCACCATTTTCAAGATCAGTAGACTCTCAGGTAGATATTAAAAGTTTCTCAAACATTTGCCGCTGTGCGCCCCGCCGTCGCCCATGTCTACGCTCGCACCGCCCTCTCTTTGACGTCGTTCCAAGCGCTTGCGTGCTTAGTTCCCTTTCTTTCCGCTCTCCCCGCGTGGGGGTCCTGTTGCGCGTGTCTACTTTCCGCGGGTGGTGGTCCCGTCGCGCGTGTCTAGTTTCTTCCGGCTTCTCGGGGCGGGTCTGTGTCGTGTGCTAAACAGCTTAGCTGGTCATCCACATTCACAGAGTGGAATGGCTCATGATTTTTTTTTGTTTTACACAATTTTTTGTGAGTTCGTATTGTACTATGTTAAATTAATTTAATCTAAATAAACGTGTTGCGAAGTTTGTTCTGCCAGTGAGGTCACCGGTGCCAGCAGACGTGCCGGATGTGCGGAAGCTCCCCACCGAGCGACGCTTTCAGCTGTATCATAATATATTCAAAGAATATGGAAATAATCTTTTGCGTCGAAGCGCACAGGCACGTTCAAGTGAGCTGTCTACCAGCTAGAATAGAATAGAATAGCTTATTTCAGTTTTCTTCCAAAATACACTTTCCAAATCCGTCTCACTTAAGCACATATGTGCTTGTGTGTGAGACCGGGCAGTCCAATTGTACAAGTGCCCCCCCCCCCCCCAAAGGCTTTGCTACAAAAAAAAAAGGGAGACAACAAGGATAAAGAAAAGAAAACTAAATTGCAAGAACCCGTGGCGTGTCATGCTGGGGCCTAACAATCATTAACATTTTGCGGATTAAACTTTGCGTCATTATACAATAGTATCCGTTACATTTGTCCCGCGTAAAAGAAGAAACACCGCATGCAGCAGTAGCGAAAAACCAAAAATGACAAGTAACGCTCAACACGGAAAATTTCTATCCGAGCGAAAAGAATCATAAAAAATATATAAATATGTAAAAAGATACCGTAGACATTAGTCGTGAATCAGCCATATACTAAGCAGATAATTAAACGCAAACGCAAGAAGAAAATATTCGAGACTGAATGTTCAACAGCAAAGTCATTACAACAAAAAACAACGCAAGCAGCGGCCATGAATCAGTAATAAGCAAAGAAGCGACAACAATTGCTTGACATGAGTGACAAAGCGAGATCATGAATAAAAGATAAGGGCACACTTCCAAATTCAAATCGACCTGCTTTGACACCATTTCAATATTTATTTTTTTACTGTACGTAACGACTGAATTTCCTGCAAATTGCCAGGAAGTTGAATAAAGAGATTTGGAACATAATAGTTTCTTGATTGTGTTTGATAATTCGTATATACTCTCGGAATATTATATTTCTCGGTCCTCCTAAGCTCCTAAACGATATTAAATGAAACCTACACAAGACATACACATTTGTTGTAACCTTTTAAGAAAGTAATTACAAATGCACTAACTGTGTAGATGAACAAATGGAGGTGCTAAAATCTAACGCGTCCGGGCATATAAATTTGCAACGCTTGAAAATAAAACGGGCAAACTCTGGTAATTCGTCACTTCTTGCATAGCAATCATTATTTTTCTGGTGATCTTTAGATTTGTTCTGAGAGATGCTGATGGGTGAGCTTATGGAGAAAAGGTTGGTATGTCTCATAGGAGAGAAGCTGATGCGTGAGTTTAGAGAGAGAAGGGTGGTATGTCAGGACAAGAGGGTTGATGTGTTTTGGGCTCTGGGTGGAGAGAAAACGCCGTTGGAATAGGAGATATGAGAACCTTGGTCTAATCCCTATTGAAAAAACCAGCTTAAGCTGGTCCCAGCTTCAAGCTGGGTTATTGCCCCAGCATGCCCAGCTTGGCATGGTGGTCATGCTGGTTGATCTGGTCATACTGGTCATGGTGGTTGATCTGGTTATACTGGTCATGCTGGTTGATCTGGTCCCAGCTTCAAGCTGGGTTATTGCCCCAGCATGCCCAGTTTGGCATGCTGGTCATGGTGGTTAAACTGGTCATGCTGGTGGACTTCCCAACCAGTTTAACCTGTTTAGATCAATACACAAGATAAACAAGCCAAGCTCTTCAGAAAAGCCAACTCGGCATCCAATTTATTATTTTCGTACTTGCGGCCGCCTCACATGAGCTCAGATGCTACATATCCTCGGCACTGACACAGTACTAACCGACGCACAGACAGTGGTTCTTGGTGCAAAGCCAACAATGTTAATACAACCAGATTGCTTATCTTTCAACACGAAAAATACTAGACACACGCCAAAAACAGGCAATAGCAAAAGAAAATACTACACGGATGAGAGAAGCGAACCTGGGTCCCGCCAGTGATGGGGGCGAAGCGGCAACTTGCGTGGTCGGCAGAGGCGAGGAAATCCGTGTGGCTTGGATGGCATTGGCGATACTCCTCGGCACCACCGTCATTCACGAGCACACACACGTTCGAAGACACGAAGCGACGCCTCAGTCGGGACGTCCGACATCTTCCCGCACTGAACGGACTGCCGCTCGCTGTCTCCTCAAAACCCGCTTCGCTTGCACCGTCGTTCAAGTAGTCTCCAAACAACGCGCACACAGCCGTCCCTTCGAAAATCTGCCCAAGATAGCCAAACGCGTCTCAAATTCTCCGTTCCTACAACTCTCTCTCTCTTTTCTCGCACACAAAGGTAGCTTGCAGCGCGCCTGACGCGCCCGGTCATCTACCAAAAACGAGAGGACAAAGAACAGGACGTGGCCTCGTCCCAGCCTAAGCCGACCTTGGCGCGCGCGCTCCCAGCAATGCCAGTTCGGCTATCTCTAGCCGACCTTGGCGTGCGCGCTCCCAGCAAGACCAGCTTAGCCACCACGATTATTAGCTCGACCAGATTCACCAGCTTGTCTCCCAGCATGACCAGCTTGTCTCCCAGCTTGACCACATTGGCTCCATGGAAAACCAGTTTGACCAGTTAGGACCAGACTGGCTCCCAGCTACACCAGACTGAATCTAAAACCAGATTCTAGTTAGACCATGCTGGTTTTTACTTAAACCACACTGACCAGCTTAAATTCTAGCTTGCCCAGCTTAAACCAGCTTGATTGCCAGTTAAACCAGTTTGACTACCACATTGACCAGATTGACCAGCTTAGTTACCAGCTTGGCCAGTTTGATTTTCATGCTGGTTTTTCCAATAGGGATGCCTTGTCAAGAATGGGACGAGGGTATCCCCGGATCAGAAAATATGTGGACAAAGAGAGGAGGTTGGAGTGGATTTGGTGTTGTGTGATTGGAAGCTTCTTGTGAAGGAGCAGTAAAGAAGGGCTTGGACAAAAGCATGCATCAAACTAGATGACGGTTTTAAGTACAACAGAGTCTCCTCTCGCATTAGAAAATTTTTTACCACATCTGCTGCCTGGGTAGCTTGCGGTTTTTTATGCACGGGGAGCTTTTCACTGCGCAAGAAAAGCGTTGGACACACGAAACAAAGTTAAAATTGACCTCAAAAAACATTCCAGCTATAACAATAAGATACTTCCGAATGAACTCTTGTTTCTCACGGGTTGGTGATCTCCGAGGCGCAAGGGTTAAAAGTAGATTTTTTTATACCCGGAGTTTCATCAGGACGCTGCCCGCGAACATCCCGCGTCCGCGAGTCCTCGTTTCGATGCCTCCAGCGTTACATGCCCCGTAAATTATAGTTTCATATCGTCGATTCGTTTCCATTCGAAAAAGGGTTCTGCTAATTAATATAACGTGTGCACACATTTGTCGCTATTCTGCCTTATTTGTGCACTGAATATTGTTTTGCCTAAAAATTCGTTCCTGAGCCTTTTCTCGTGTAAATCAACCGGAACGACAATTTCACTAGCTAGGCTTGTGGCGCGAGCTCTTTACTCAGGGAGGCTCCTCGGCTGCACCGAACACTTGTCCAGCAAAAGCGACTCTCAAATATAAAGCTACGAGCTGGGGCTTCAAGCTGTCGAAACATAACTCCACAATACTTACATTTTACTTTAATGCTGCTATCGACATTGATAAGAAAACAAAGAGTGCCATACAAAAACTTTTTTTTTAAATACGTATTGAGCCAAGTGGATTGTGAGACTGCGCAACACAGGGTGCTTGCTCTCGTTTTTGTGAAAACTGCCAACATGTTGGCGTTTTAAATTTTCTGTTTACATCGTAGTAGTAGTAGTGCTTTATGAAGGAAAGGCAGAGATTTTAACCCGAACGTCAGTTCTAGTTTGCTACTCTGCACCGGGGATAGGGAGAGGGGAAGGAAAGACATAGCAGTGGGGTAGGAATATGAGGTCAAAATTGTCAATGAAGATGATTATGATCAAGTGAGTTATGTAAACAGTCTCATAGATAGTTCTCAGTCATTTAGAGTCTGTCCGAAAGTCCTGTGCTTCTCAGAAATCGTATTAGAGCCTCGGTGGCCTTCATAAACTGTTCGGTAGTGTCCCAGCTGCCAAGCACTTTGAAAGCGCTAAACGTTGTTGTTGTTGTGTTCGTCCCCTTCTGTGTTCCTGAGTCTCGGGTTTTTATTACCATGGATGTTTCTTGAAGCGTTTGGCGTTCTTCTCGAACTAAACACACTGGCATAAGATATGCTCAATTGACCCCTCCACCTCACAGCTGGTGCAATTCCGCGCAGATGTTCTGTTCTATTCGACAGAGGAACTGCGGTGTATATGCTACACCTAGTCGCAGCCGGTGCAGAGTTGTTTCCAGTCGTCTTGAATCTCCGGATGGAACGCTAAAAGCTCGTTGGGGGTCTAGAGAGCATAATCTCCGATCGTGTGTGTTTACGTTCATCCAGTGTCCTAATGAAATTGTCTTTTCCAAGGCTTGAACTTTAGAGTTGGTGTTGAGCCAGTTCACTTCTCAAGAAAGCTAAGGGGTGGAGAGAACGAGGCCGGAAAGAGAAAAGAAGCGTGTGGTAGTAGTCCCCTACCTCCACCGCGTTTCCTATAACCCGAAACAAGTAGGTGGCAGATATGGAATACCTGTAGTGTTGTCGGCGCTCCCAAAATAAGCCAGATATGTTCCAGGATTGGTGCGGGGGCAGTCGGTCGTTCCAGCGTGAAGTGCACCAAGGCGCACAGAAAACCCTTCGTCCCTTGTATTTGGTGTGTGGTGTATAAGATACCTTTGTCGTGTAACAGGTGCTACGTGGGGCAAACAGGAAGATGTCTGAATGACAGATTACGAGAGCACTCATATTCGCTCGGAGCTACGGTTGGGGGCTTTTGCCCGTACATTGCAGAGATTGCAAGTGCCAGCCTGACTTTGGCAGAGTCACCGTCCTGGGAGCGCACAAGGATAGGGTGACGAGAGAGATCATTGAGGCCTTCCACATTCTGTGTCATGGTCATTCATGTGTTAATGAACCGTCATTGGCGCTGTCAGCCAAAGACATTTCCTTCCTGCGGCAAAACATGAGTGACGTAGTGAACGGGTAGTTTATTGACACGCTTCACGGTTGGCGAGAATCGTCCTTTGTTTTTGTACAATCTTTTAAGATACGGTGTATGTTTTTTCGGTCTTTGTTTCCTTTATTAAAATTCTTCAGTTGCGAGTACAGCATTGTCCTGTCGTGTTTGTTCCTCTTCGTAGTCCGTGTTTTTCTGAGCTGTTTTCCCCATCATGTATAACGTCAACCAACTGGCCCAGTTCTCCACCTTAATACGTTACTTATTTAAAGTAAGGTGTAACGTAGTTACGTTGCTCGTTACTCATACTTCTCATGACTTAAACAAATTACACTTAAATCTGTTTCGTAATTCTAAGCCCGAATTCATATAATTTTTTGCTTTTTTTTGTCGTTTCTTTTTGCGTTTATTCTCGTGAAAGTATAGGTGTAACGGTACAAGCTTAGGTAATTTTTATCCAGTTTCTGGATGGACAATGTTTCTTGAAATATGACGCTTACGCATACTTGATACGTCAAAAACTAAAACGTTTCTTGTCATAATTAAAAAAGTAACTCAGCAGTAACTTGCGTTACTTTTTAACGGTGACGTTAACGGTAACACGGGCCTTTTATTCGCAAGTAAAGAGAACCGTATTTTGTTAGTCTTTTTTCGCCAACGACTAACGCCTTCTTTTGAGTCAAGGCTAAAAAGCTGCCCGCGCTTTCGTAGATCGGTTCCTTACTTACAAATCTCCCGGCGAAGGTAAACGCTGCTACTGAGCATGCGCACCGCTAGGTTTGTCTACAAAATTCTAGGGATCATTTTAGGTGGCCTTTTGCTAGCGGGATGGCGGGTGCGGTTATAGGTTTCGCTGCCATATCAGCTTACAAGTGAACTTAGTGCATCTTCTTTCTTTCTCTTATACATATTTTATTTTTACAAGGACTACTTACAAGGACAAGGACTATTCGCCCGGACTACAATAATCCGGGCGAATAGAAATGGAAAGTATAGTATTGCTGAACATTTTTGAAACATCAAAAATGATTCTATTGTTTTTCGTTAAGCGTGCGAGAAATGTAAAGTAAAAGTAATTTTAACGTAAAGGGGAAAGTAATCGGATACTTTTCAGCGAAAGTAATTTTTAACGGTAATTCATAATATTTGAGGCTCGGTACTTTGCATTTGTAATATATCACTTTTTTCCAATTAAGGGGCACAAAACTCTGTCTGTATAGCTGGGTACACCCATAAAAACGAGATTCGTGTTAACGAGACGTTGAGTGTAGTGTCACAAATTCTAAATGCGACAAAAAAAATAACCAATTGGGTTTAATATCGAATTATAGGGTTCTCTATTTCTGGTTTGTATCCAATAAACCTAGAAACGTAATTCCCGAATGAGTTTGAGGAAAATCCGGGATGAAAACCGGATTGTAGATGTGCCTAATTAGAAGACACTTAAGACTGGTTAGGTGTAGGAATGTGAAAGCATTGCTACACTCAACGCATTCCTAAAAGCGGCGCACCACGTCTTCCTTTCGCACACGGCTCTCCGGCGGTGACATCACGCTCCTCCACTGCGGCAGGCGCGGCGAACCCTGCCGGTTTCACGACGACTTCACTGACGAAGCATTGCGTTGCTGTGCTTTTCTTTTAGTTTTATTTCTGAAGAGCGTCCGCTTTGACTTTGAGCGCAACCGCGGGATTCCGTTGCGAAGCATCTACGTTGGCTGTGCTTCTCTTTGTGTATTATTTTTTTTGAGGCGCGTCCGCTTTGACTTTGAGCGGCGTCGCCGGCCTCAGTGACGAAACATCTGATATGACGCGTCGGATCCAATGGGACTTTAGGTGCCGTTTTGCTCACCTAAGGTGAAAATTTGATGTTTCTTTCTTCCTAGCTTTAGCGGCTACAAACGCCGCCGGCTTCGCTTCATTTTATTTCTTTCAGTGCTTTCGCATTAAAAAAAAGCTTTACAGATTGGTTAACAGCTTCATTTTTTTTCAGGCCTGCATTCAACTGCACGCGAGTCTGTTTTCTGTCGGTCAGTACAGTTGCATTCGCCGACGACACGTTACTGTTACGCTCCATTCTCATTGACTTCGTTGGGTCGTTTTTTGCCCTTCTTAAGTGACCATCCTATAATGCTAACCTCCAGGAACTCCGAGGAGCAGGCGAAAGCGTCGATCGTCTGCAAGCGTCTCCTCTCCGTCCGTTTTCCTCTTCACCTCACGACCACGCAACGGATGCGCACCGGGTGTCGATGAGCGCGGCTGGCGTCTGCCATTAAATGGCAAACACTCCCCAGGGTTTCCCTCGCTTCTTCCCTTCCATCTGGGCCCCTCTAATGCGCTCATGCATGCGAAGTACTGCCTCAGCTGACTTGGCCGTTAGCGCATTAGCTATTCCATTACCTCGAGGTCCTCCCTCGCAGGTATTTCGCCGCGTCCTTTCGGGCATGCCTTCTCCTGCTTCATCAAGAATGCACTGAATGGCCTACGGGGCAGTTTCTATCTTAGAAAAAGATTAATGTCTTTTAGATGTTTATATTTAATTAATTGATTATTTACAGTGGGTTGTCCGGCGCTACGCTCAGCCCATTTCAGGCTTGTTCGAACCAAGTTGGCTGTTCTACCCATTAAAGTGGAGTAAAGTGTAAGGACAGAACATTGTTTCCTGTAATCCAACTGATGTACTCGGATTATTTCATTTCATTTTCATTTATTAGCCATTTAGAAGTGGGGTGGCAGGGACAAAAGGTACTTTAATAGCACCTGACCAAGGTCCCGAGCCCCATACAGGTTTCAGAGCGGCAACACAGATAAAAACAATAAAAAAAAGAAGAAAAAAAAGAAAAAAAAACAAACAAAGAAGAAAAAAAGAAAACAACCAAGGTTTACACACTTTCATACAATATATTAATCATGCTTCAAAATATAATCCTTTATTCTTTTTTTGAACGTATCTATTGAAATCACTCTTTCAGCTATTTCCAGAATTTGAGGATGCATGTTTAGAAGTTGGGGAATTCGCTGTGTTAATGTTTGTTCACCATAGCTAGTACGTGTTTGACCTCTAGCATAATCCACATGTCTTAAGTTGTAGTGAGTTTCTCTTAAGGGAAATTGGGCGTGGAAAGACTCCTTGTCAGTTTTGAGATAATGAAAGATGACTTTTGTAAGATTGAACATTATTAACTGTTGTATAGTAAGCAAGCGATGTTTTTTAAAATAAGCAGATGTGTGATCGTTATAACTTAAACACTCAATAGATCGGATCGCTTTTTTCTGGAGCACTAGTAGTTTTTCAAGGTTATTATTAGTTGTCGTACCCCAAACCAATGAGCAGTAATGTAAATGGGAGTGAACAAGTGCATAGTATAATTGGCGCTTAAGCCATGTTGGTAATAAATATCTTAATTTGTATATTATGCCAATCGATCTGGAGAGTGTTATGGACAACTTGGACACATGAGTTGTCCAGTTCAGATGTTCGTGAAACCATACACCCAGGAACTTTAATGATTCAACCTTCTCCAATTTGTAGGAGTTAAACTTTATATCTATGTCGTAGTTAAGCTTCTTATTTCTTGCCCCAAAAACAATATATTTAGTTTTTAAAATATTCAATTCAAGCTGGTTTGCAACTAGCCACAGTGATAAATCATTTAACCAACCATTAGCTGTGCTTTCAAGATACTGGAGGTTACTATCGGAAAAAATACATTCGAGTCGTCTGCGAATAATACCATTTCTGAGCGATGCGAAATGTTAACGATATCATTGATGTAAATAAGAAACAGCAAGGGTCCTAAAATTGATCCTTGCGGGACGCCATACGCTATTTGATGGATATCTGATTTGACGCCGTTATAAATGGTAAATTGTAATCGACAACTCAAGTAACTATTAATTAATTCGTTCGCTATGCCCCTTACACCGTACATGTTTAGCTTTGTTAGTAGTATTTGATGTTTGATTGAATCAAAGGCTTTTCTGAAGTCAAGAAATATTCCGATGGTAAACTGTCTATTTTCAATGTTTGTAATAATTTTATCTTTAATATTTAGGAGTGCCATTTCTGTCGATTTATTTTTTTGAAACCCAAACTGCTGTTCGGAGATTATATTATGTTTTGTGAAAAAACTAGTCAGGCGATTGTTAATTATTTGTTCTAAAATTTTCGAAAAAATAGGAAGTACAGAAATCGGCCTGTAATTATTGAGGTCATTCCGTGCACCACCCTTATGTACAACGCAAACGCGTGCTACTTTCATTCTATCTGGAAAGCGACCAGTTAACAATGACGTGTTGCATATATGTGTTAGCGGAGTTAATATTAGACTGGAAATGAATTTAATTGGTTCAGCTTTGAGACCGTCTTCACCTGGGGCAGTACTGTTTTTAAGGCAAGCAATCAAGGTACTTATTTCTTCCTCGTCCGTAGGAGAAAAGAAAATTGAGCTAGTTACGTTATTACGTATATATGAAACGACATTAGCTGCATTGGTTGGGGGAGACGGGGATGCTCCTGATGTTAGGAAATGAACATTAAACATGTCTGAGAGCTGTTTACCTCCGTAGCTTTCGCCGTCAATTTTCAGTTCAGCAGGAGGTGGATCACTAGGCCTGGAAATCAAAGTTCCTACAGTGCTCCAGATTTTCTTAGGGTCACCTAGAATGCTCATAAATTTATTTATATAATATTCTCGTCGTGCCTTTTTTAGATCCGAATTTAGTTTGTTTCGAACTTTTTTGAACTTGACAATGATATCTATATCTCTTAGCTTGATAAATTTATCATACAAGGAGTCTCGATATTTTATTCTCTTATATAGCGTAGGAGTCACCCAAGGCTTTCTTGACTTCTTATGCTTTTTCAAGGTTTTTTGCGGGAAGGCATGCTCATATAAAGATATGAGCTTGCTCACAAAAAGATTGTATGATATGGCTGGATCGCTTTCGTTATATACAAAGTCCCAATTGATATTCAACACCGAGGAGTAAAACATGTCAAGGTTTTCTTTGCTGATAGGTCTATAATTTATACAAGGAAAAGACATGGTGCTCTTTTTAAATCTCTTAAATAAACAAAATGTTGGAAGATGGTCGCTTACATTCCATGTTAATACCCCTCCTGTGAGTTCATTAGGATTACAATTCGTAATACACAAATCGATTACAGTAGCTGTGTCCAGTGTAACTCTTGTAGGTATATCAATTATGTTATGAAAGCCATAGCATTGTACAATCGCCATAAGGTTTATACACGGTGGGCTAGAAGACTGTATATCAATATTGAAATCGCCAACTAACGTTAACTGGAGGCCTAAAGACGTAGCGTAATCTAATAGGCTCTCAACAAAGCCAAAAAAATCTACAGTACAACCAGACGGCGGCCGATAAATCACAGCTATAATCATCTGTCCGTATTTAATCACTAAAGACTCAAAATCACAGCAGATTAAAGAATATTCAGATAAAACAGTGTAAGTAAGGTTGTGCCGAACATACAAAGAAACCCCCCTCCTCTTTTGTGTTTACGATATATACTTTCAGTCTGATAGCCATCCAACAAAACAGCGTCATCTTTGCAGGTGTACCAAGTTTCGGTGAACGCTAGAACATCAAACTTGACGTTCAACTGATGCAAGGAAATATCTAACTCATCTTGTTTGTTCCTCAGGCTTCTTGCATTTAAATGGAAAAGAGATAGTCCTCGTTCATTGGTGGGAGTATTACTTACAAAATGATTAAAGGAAGCAGAGTCATAATATGAACATTCGGTTTTGTTATCAGTCATTTCAAAATGAAAACAGATATATGCTATCTGCAGCTATTTTATTTCTAGTTTAACTTGTGAAGATCGTCTTCATTTTCAATCTTGATAGCTCGGTCGCCCTGTCTCCTACGAACAAACACATTTCCTTCTTTTTGCCATGTGAACTGATAGCCCTTTTCTTGCGCCCTTGCCTTTGTTAACCACAGCAGTTTTTTGTTCGCCGCTGTTAGATTGTCAAGCAAGCGTATGCTAGACTGCCTTTCCCGCAAGCTGGAGTTCTTTTTAATCCACTTTTCCTGTGTTGCTCGTGAGTTGAAACGTATTAACACTGACAGGGATCTTATCAGCACGAGCTGGCAAGCGGTGCATGCCCTCGACATCACTTTCAGCGAGTTCAGGAAGTTCCAGTTTGGCCGCGAGTTCATTTACAGTTTGCAGAAGGTTCTCATGTTCTTTCCGCGGTAAGCCATGTATTTCCAGATTCTGTCGACGACTGTACTGTTCTAGGTTGTTTACGCTTAGTCTTAGTTGTTGGACATCCGGGCCACCATTGTTTCTCTCTACTTTTTCAAGTCTACTTTTTATTTCAGCTACTTCCTTGTCCTGTTCTTTAATATGCTTAAGGACTTCATCATATTGGTCGGACATGTGCTGAACTGATTTTTCAATGTTTGTGATGGTTTCTTTCATGCTCATTAGCGTGTCAACTTTTCCGGTAATTGTCGCCAGGCTTGCGAGTTTTACATTGATTTCGGTTAACAGTGTAGTGACATCAGATTCCTGATCCTTCTTGCCCTTTTGGGGATTTTGGGAGCTTCTGACTTTTAGTTTCCGGCATGTTGAACACTTCCAATGTTTTGCTTTATGAGCCTTTTCATCCGTATCAGCACAGTTCCCAAAATGGTAACCGTGACCACACTCCGAACATGTCGCAAAAACACCATTCACTGGTAAAGACTTGTGACATGCTAAACAAAACCCCTCGTCCTCCATGACACAGAGACGCACACAAAAAAGAGCGGCTCAGCAGTGGCAGCAGCTACGAACCTTAAAAGTGGTTTTGCAAGAAAATTACACCAACCTGCAACGATGAAAGCGACGGTTTAGCTTGTTACGACAACTGGTCTGCTGCCACTGCTGAACGCCTGTAAGGGTCGTCCTCCCTGACCGCCTGCTCTTGTAGCACGCCTGGAGTGCCGTGGGTGACGCAAGAATGACGTCTCTCAGATGCAGCCAATCGTGAAGAAGGTCCTGGCCGATGATCCTTGGGCGGCGTGGGTGACTCGGCGTTTTGGCGGTATGAAACAGTTGTGAAGAGCCCGGGTGATAAAACAGATCTGCAACGATGAAAGCGACGGTTTAGCTTGTTACGACAACCGGTCTGCTGCCACTGCTGAACGCCTGTAAGGGTCGTCCTCCCTGACCGCCTGCTCTTGTAGCACGCCTGGAGTGCCGTGGGTGACGCAAGAATGACGTCTCTCAGATGCAGCCAATCGTGAAGAAGGTCCTGGCCGATGATCCTTGGGCGGCGTGGGTGACTCGGCGTTTTGGCGGTATGAAACAGTTGCGAAGAGCCCGGGTGATAAAACAGATCTGCAACGATGAAAGCGACGGTTTAGCTTGTTACGACAACCGGTCTGCTGCCACTGCTGAACGCCTGTAAGGGTCGTCCTCCCTGACCGCCTGCTCTTGTAGCACGCCTGGAGTGCCGTGGGTGACGCAAGAATGACGTCTCTCAGATGCAGCCAATCGTGAAGAAGGTCCTGGCCGATGATCCTTGGGCGGCGTGGGTGACTCGGCGTTTTGGCGGTATGAAACAGTTGCGAAGAGCCCGGGTGATAAAACAGATCTGCAACGATGAAAGCGACGGTTTAGCTTGTTACGACAACCGGTCTGCTGCCACTGCTGAACGCCTGTAAGGGTCGTCCTCCCTGACCGCCTGCTCTTGTAGCACGCCTGGAGTGCCGTGGGTGACGCAAGAATGACGTCTCTCAGATGCAGCCAATCGTGAAGAAGGTCCTGGCCGATGATCCTTGGGCGGCGTGGGTGACTCGGCGTTTTGGCGGTATGAAACAGTTGCGAAGAGCCCGGGTGATAAAACAGATCTGCAACGATGAAAGCGACGGTTTAGCTTGTTACGACAACCGGTCTGCTGCCACTGCTGAACGCCTGTAAGGGTCGTCCTCCCTGTCCGCCTGCTCTTGTAGCACGCCTGGAGTGCCGTGGGTGACGCAAGAATGACGTCTCTCAGATGCAGCCAATCGTGAAGAAGGTCCTGGCCGATGATCCTTGGGCGGCGTGGGTGACTCGGCGTTTTGGCGGTATGAAACAGTTGCGAAGAGCCCGGGTGATAAAACAGATCTGCAACGATGAAAGCGACGGTTTAGCTTGTTACGACAACCGGTCTGCTGCCACTGCTGAACGCCTGTAAGGGTCGTCCTCCCTGTCCGCCTGCTCTTGTAGCACGCCTGGAGTGCCGTGGGTGACGCAAGAATGACGTCTCTCAGATGCAGCCAATCGTGAAGAAGGTCCTGGCCGATGATCCTTGGGCGGCGTGGGTGACTCGGCGTTTTGGCGGTATGAAACAGTTGCGAAGAGCCGGGTGATAAAACAGATCTGCAACGATGAAAGCGACGGTTTAGCTTGTTACGACAACCGGTCTGCTGCCACTGCTGAACGCCTGTAAGGGTCGTCCTCCCTGTCCGCCTGCTCTTGTAGCACGCCTGGAGTGCCGTGGGTGACGCAAGAATGACGTCTCTCAGATGCAGCCAATCGTGAAGAAGGTCCTGGCCGATGATCCTTGGGCGGCGTGGGTGACTCGGCGTTTTGGCGGTATGAAACAGTTGCGAAGAGCCCGGGTGATAAAACAGATCTGCAACGATGAAAGCGACGGTTTAGCTTGTTACGACAGCCGGTCTGCTGCCACTGCTGAACGCCTGTAAGGGTCGTCCTCCCTGTCCGCCTGCTCTTGTAGCACGCCTGGAGTGCCGTGGGTGACGCAAGAATGACGTCTCTCAGATGCAGCCAATCGTGAAGAAGGTCCTGGCCGATGATCCTTGGGCGGCGTGGGTGACTCGGCGTTTTGGCGGTATGAAACAGTTGCGAAGAGCCCGGGTGATAAAACAGATCTGCAACGATGAAAGCGACGGTTTAGCTTGTTACGACAACCGGTCTGCTGCCACTGCTGAACGCCTGTAAGGGTCGTCCTCCCTGTCCGCCTGCTCTTGTAGCACGCCTGGAGTGCCGTGGGTGACGCAAGAATGACGTCTCTCAGATGCAGCCAATCGTGAAGAAGGTCCTGGCCGATGATCCTTGGGCGGCGTGGGTGACTCGGCGTTTTGGCGGTATGAAACAGTTGCGAAGAGCCCGGGTGATAAAACAGATCTGCAACGATGAAAGCGACGGTTTAGCTTGTTACGACAACCGGTCTGCTGCCACTGCTGAACGCCTGTAAGGGTCGTCCTCCCTGACCGCCTGCTCTTGTAGCACGCCTGGAGTGCCGTGGGTGAGGCAAGAATGACGTCTCTATTGCCATGGCCAGACGACTAGCCTGGGATAACAAAAAAGTGAGAATCACGCAGTGGAAGGCACAACAAACGGGGTCGGATAAGGTATCCACTTGGCAACTTAATTTGTTGTTTTTTCAAGGAAATTATCAAGAAACGTTTGTGATTTCGCGCAGTACATACATTTTTGCAGAACATAAGTACAGCCACTGACGGTGAACAATAGAAGGGTCCCAGCGAATGAGGTAGCTTAGGGTTCGATGATATAGGTGTAGTCGGGACGTGCTGGGTGAACGAGCAAAAGGAAACGTACGCTGAATTTTCCTTTACAGACCTCATTTTACTGCATAATATTGTATTTTTAGCTCAATTATTCTTTGGGATAATTACATCGTTCAACGCGAGGTGGTGCTTCCGCGCGCTACCAAAAAGTGAATGTAGGACATATTTTTTTTAGTAAGCAATTACATCATGAACTTCAACAAACTTGCACTCATACTTTTAATGATATATTTTTTCGGCGAACGCACGTAGCGCGTTTTTTAAGAAAAATAGTTTACGAGCTTCAATCAAGTTTTTCCTTCTGTAATTAGTAGTTCACTTAAAAAACTATTGCAGAACTTGAGTTTTCTTCCGACGAAATTAATTATTCTAGCATCCTCGCCTTATAAACTGCGAGAGCAAGTTGCGAGTTGGGAAACACAAAATGTGGATAGGACGTGAGCACGTATTTAAGTCTATGCGAGAAGTAACAACAAAAAATGCACCGTTAGAGACTAGCATTCTCTTGTTATTTAAAAAACATAGCACAGGATTTCGTAATCCTCAGAAATATTATTTTAAGGTATCAATTACTTTCATATATTGGTAGATATTTTACTTAAAGGCGTTTTTTTACCGGAGTGTTTTACTATATGGGTTGGGAACCTAAATTCTTGCATTACTTTTGATCTGCCCTCAATAGCATGATGTTATGTTAGAATTCAGGAACACTCCTATCGAGGATAGTTTTTAGCCACTATTTTTTTCACTTTCCATGACTCACGGGCTTGTATGAAATATTTTTGTACTTTTTTAAGTGCTTTTTTATAGAACTGCGTAATTAGTCGTTGAAAGTAACGTCTTTTTCCGAAGAGGTTTAAAAAAATTAAATTGGGTTCGTGTTTACAGGCACTTTTTCTTTTTATAGTTTACAAGAGAAATGGCAAAAACCTCATGTGTTTCAATCAAGTAATATTTTTTTTTATTTAACAACCTTTTTTGAATGAACACGATGTATGCCTAACAGGCCAGCTATTTGATATTGGCGGAAAGATGAAGTTAGGAAAAGAAATATATCAAAAGTACACACATGTTCCCTATTAAAAAAACTATCATGTAGTACCTTTTGTGGGGGGGGGGACTTAATATGCCTTATATTCCTTCTAACAATACTTTGAGAGAAAACATATATTTTAATTGTACGTACCTTAGCAGGAAGACTGAGTCGTAGGCAGCCGTTGATTTTATATAGGCGCGCAGCACACCACTGAAACAAAAAGTACGCTAAGGTTAAATTAAAAGTATATTTCCAAATATGCATAATGTGGAGTTTTGTTATTGCGGGCGTTAATCTTAGAAACAAACGACGCTGACGGATATTATTTTCAATTCCGTAACTAAATAAACGTAAAAATAAACATCTGTTAACCAGCCGACTAGTGAATATCGCTAAGGTCGCCACAGGCAGTGCTCTTCCAGTGTTTTACCAATGGCACAGAGAAAACAAGGCATGCGCCTTTCCCCTAAAAGTCACCTCTGTACTTCGTTCACACTTGAGCTGAGATTGCAGCAAATGCCACAAGTGCGGGGGATTGGTGGCCGAGGTGTCTCAGCAGACACAAGTTCGGAGCACGTGGAGCGAAATCTGGTGCTGCAGATCCCAGGGATCCTGGATTCGATCCCCACCCCTACCCGTTTCGATCTGGATGAGCATCATTGCAACGTACGGTCGTGTATCGCTACTGTGTGGGCGCGTTAAAGACTCCAGGCTAGAGGTTGAACTGCACTGGCTAAATTGCTCATCTACAGCAGCTGGGAGACAAGTCGCGCGTTGAGACAGACTAAGTTCTAGGCTGTATAGACAAACACACGACCCAATTTTTCTTTCATTTTTTTTTTGTGCCACAAGCGCGACATGCTGAGGTTGCTGCTTTAAAGCGTTCTTCCGCAGAACTAGCACTCGCTCTAGAAACGCATATCTCAAAGCCAGGAACGTGGGCTAGATATCGCTTGTAGAATTGGCTGTTGTCCGAGTTTAAGGGTGAACGGAGTATTTTACATACATGCAATGCCACCGAACTTGCGTCAATATCGTCCACAGCGCGACTTGCAGCGTTTCCCAATAAGCATGACGTTAGAACGAGGTGACGCCAAGACGTCTGTCGCTTTGTGGTGGCTCTCGCGGAGCCTCACTGTGTTTGCCGCTTGGGGTGGATCGGAAATCCACTAACGATGACGTCATACGGATGACTTTCCCTTCTAGGGGGATTGGTTCGACGCCGATTGTGTTCTCTTCATTTTTGAAGAAGCACTATAGACAATTCCAATCATGGCGCCTTACTAATGCGCCATGCGTGCAAGCATCTGCAGAGTGCTCGTGAACATAGTTTTCGCGAGCTTGCAATTGCACGTGCTTGCCCGCACGAGCAGGAGACATGGTTGCCGCCAGAGGCCGACTTTGAATTTGTCTATTGGCGGCGAGATGTTTTGGTGGCGCTCTACTACGGTTCACTCTCCTGACGACATTACCTTTTCAAAAAACAAGATGGGTGGTGTTTGTAATTAGCATGGTGGAAGCCTGAAATCATCGCGCTCTCAAACCAACACTGCCAACACGGCCAAAAGTGAGGTTGTAACATTACGTTGATTTGCGTCGAGTAGAAATGTTTTGCTGTCGTCCAAGCAGGCGTTCGGCCAATCGTGGCAGGCCGACCACTGCGACGCTTGCGATCGCTCACTTCGCCAATAGTCGGTGACAGTTGGGACACTCCGCCTTCAGCACGCGCTCCTGGAGTTCCGCCAAAATCTAACTCCGCATGCGACAAACTAATCTCAAAAGCAAAAAAAAAAAAAAAAATCATGAGCCATTTTACTGTGAAGGTGGATGGCGAGCGAAGCTGATTAGCACACGTCACAGACCCGCCGCCGGGAGCCGGAGGAAACTATAGACAGGAGCGACGCGACCGCCACTCGGCGGAAAGTAGACACGCGCGAAGGAACCTCCATCCCGGGAGAGCAGGAGGATAGGAAACTATGCGCGCAAGCACTTGCAATGACAACAAAGAAAGGAGAATGCGAGCAGACATGGCCGACACGAGTTGCATATCGGCAAATCTTTGAGAAACCTTTATTATCTACCTGAGCGTCTCTTGCAGCCATTTGCTCGAAGCCGGTTAATTTAAGCGCGGTAAAATGTTAAGTGCATTTCCCTACGTTGGGAAATTTTAGGTCACGTGACTGGCAGGGTATGGACTGCGGGGAAACATGGCGGTGCCCCTGCGAGCGAGCGAAGCTGGCTTTGGAACTAATACGTCGTAGTAGCTGCAATATCGGGCGCGTTAGACGGTACTCGTAGTGCCTGAACGCTGGCCCTATGAGGCTCAACCATTATTTCACTATATGGCACAGAGACCAACGCTTCTTTCTCCGCTAGATTAAGCCGACAAATTCAGTCTTTCCGCTAGATTTAGCGAGAAAATTGACGTCACGTGACCTCAACACCAATTTAATTCCCTGCTAAATTTTGCGGGGGAATTAGACTCTTGAAGGTCATGTGACGACAATTTTCCCGCTAAATCTAGCGGGAAGAATTGACGTGACGTGACACCGAGTCACGTGACGTCCTTTTCCCCTCTAAAGAGGAAGAGGAGGAGAGGTGCAAGTAGGAGAAAAATGGCCATACTCTCCCCTCCGTATCCTCACCTCCTCCTCCTCAAGTGCTGCGCTATAATTTACGCATTACAGAGATTTGCAAACGTCTTTCATTTTCTGTGTTTAACAGAATCTTTATAATCCCAGTAATTTGTTCGGCCTTCCGTGCGTACGCTTTCCCGCCAAAATTAGCGGAAAAATTGGCGTCAAGTGGCGTATGCACCAATTCGGCTCCGCGCTATATTTGAGGAAAGTGACGTCAAGTGACCTTGACCACAGTTTAGTTTCCCGGTAAGTTTAGCGGTAAAAATGACAAACAATAGGCTCGTCTTCACTTGTTCGTACGACTGTTTTAATGTCTTTCAAGCACATTCAAAAAAAGTTTCTTAAATTCAGCATTCAATGCATCATGGACGCCAGATACAAAGTTGACCGCCAATTTCTTTTTTTTTTCAAAGGTATTATTGTATTGTTGACGTCATAATTGGTAGTGCGTGGTTTGCCGCAATGCTGGCTGTGGCACAACAGCCAAAAGTGTTATTATGAAAAACAATTATTCTGCTTAGCTCGGGTTTCAGCTGACATGTCGTTAGAACCCTCAGAAACCATGAATTTGTAATACTTTACTTACCTTCGGTTGGCTTCTTGCGCCTATTACAAACCATCTTGAACGTGAGAACCCACAGCACCGCATGGTGTTATTCCTAACATCTTTTTTCCTGTAACTTAAAAAAAAAAAAAAAAAAAAACAGAAAAAAGGAATGCATGATACGTATGCACAGGTACCCAATACCCCAGTCAAAGACGGGTTCCAAACGTTCTCATCAAAATACAGAAAAATGAAATTATTATGGCAATTTAAGCCAATTATTACTTTTTTGACCAAAAAATGGCATTATTTTGAAAAATAAAGGGCTAGAATACGATTTCGCCTCCGGACCTCTTGCAGTTTAAACGTGCTGCCGAACGTTTTCTTAAATCTTTAATTTGTTTGATTTGACTTTTGGGGAAAAGGATTTTGTTTATAGAGACCAGTCTCTTGTCACCTTGTGTTATGCTACGCTATGCTGTTGGTCTATGCGATTTCTTACCCCCAAGACCACCCTTTATTACAGTGTTCAGCAGGAGATGCAAGTATGGGAGAAACTGTCAAAAGAAATTTAGACAGTTCGTTGCACAGGTCAGGAATACATTAATAAAAACAATTATGGCCCATTTAATCAAGCTTATATTCAGTTACAGTTAAGAACATCTTTAGGAGGAAAGGTGGGCTGGGAAAAAGAAGCAGAGTGAATGCCTGGAGAAGCCAACACTCCTCCTCTCTCCAGCATTGTGTCTCTGATCGTCCTCACCAGCCTACCTTTCTCTCGGCAACTTTTCTTCACCTGTAACTGAATATATCACCCCTAATGCACCCCTTGCAGAAAACACGCCAACAGTGTGTCTCGGAATGGTAACCATGGCAACACCAAAGCGCTCAGCAGCCGCGTGCCACGTTGTAAGAAAGCAGGTGGCCACCTTGCTCTGTACACCATTCGAGCTTTAGGCGCTTCATCTGTTGTTTCGAGGACTTTTATGTCCTCCAGAGTATCAGTAAAATGCCAACACACGGGTGTGTCCCGGTTTCACTCAGTATGAATATATTGACAAATCCAGAAGGAAGGTAGTAGAAGTATCTCCATGTCGGACCGTCCACTCCGCGGTCCTGTGGCTAAACTCGCGAAATCGCATGCCTTAAAGAGGGTGGTATTTGGTTCCGCATTATACCTTGTTTGTTTGTTTGTTTATTGGTTTAACCCGGAGGGTAAGGCAACTGCGAGCGGGCATTACGCCCATGCCAAGGGTCCACAGTGCCTCTATTATTGCTGTCGCGGATGAACGAGTGTCGGTTTCACCCGGCACTTCCGCTGCCATTCGGCCAGCCTCACGATTCGTGCATGCAAGTTGCTTAATAGTCTACGTTGTTATTTCGTTGCACTTTTATTTCGTGTGTCTTCGATAGATAGATGCCATTGGCGTGGCTAAACGAGCAGTCGAATCCGGGTATCAGCCCCGCGAACGTAATCTAGTCTTTAACAAACTACGTGTTTCAGGTGAAAAACAACGACAAAAAGTGCGTCCCAAAGATGCGTTTTTTTCAAAACTTGCATGTAACACAAGCGCTTACTAAACCATGTTACTTGATGCTATCCTGCAGCATTCGTACAGCACCGCATTACGTTCACTCTGGGGCACCTTGTTTATGCAAGTTTAGTGGGCCAGATGTTATATGGACTCCAAAAATGGCTTGCAGACGCAACATGAGGAGAACTCTTTATTTTCAGGTTCTATACCTAGCAAAGCTATCTAGCAAAGTTATTTTCTCAGCCGTGGATGGGAAACAGAATCGCGTTACTTGTATTTGCCTTGCTGCTTTTTCACGCAGAGTCAATTGGCAGAAGGAAAAAAAACATTCCTTCGCCATAAAAGAGGCGTGCATACTGTTGCCAGTGGAGCAAAGAGTTGTCCCGATATTGAAACGGGTCTGTACGTCTCACAGACGTGTGTCGCGCGGCGTAATTGCGAACTTACAGTTTACGATAGTCGGAAATTTTCGCTGAGGGTTCTTTGCGCAGTTCGTGCCCTTGCCATCACCCACCAAAAACCGCCATGTTGTTTGTTTTTTTGTTGCTATCTGCTGATTTTAACAGCGACCGAGCAGGGGAGGACGGGGGCGAGGATTTCCCTAGACCCCCTAGTTTTCCTGGACACCCCCTTGAATCTAAAAAAAAGGAAAAATAAAGTTCTTTTTCCAGATTCGAAGCCAGAAAACACCACCTCTCAGGTGTATATATAGAGAAAGGCATCCATGCATTACGCGGGTATGAGCATTTGGTTAATAGACGTCTGTAATTTAGCAAGTGCACTAAAAAAAACAGTTTTATATTTTATCTAACCTCGCCTTGCATCGCCTCGCCTCCCCTCCCCCCCCGAGCCGTTGGGACACCCCCTTCATTAGAATCCTGGGAAACCCCTGACAGGGGAGTGCCGCAGTCTTGGATGGACATGTGTATTCGTGGGCATAACTGGGCGCTGAATACAGCCGTGACTGCAGTGCACGCAGCAAGGAGTCCCTGCGCAGCGGCCTAGGAGTGATCACGTGACTGGAGGCGTATGTGATGACGTCGCCAGGAGACTTTTTTGTGACGGAAGACTACGCAATTCTCTATGGAGGTTCCTACTAAAACCGCGGTCACACTTCTAACACATTATACAAAATACAGCCTATAGACAAGATTAGGGACGTGTTTCTATCTTGTATAAGGTCCTGTCACATTTCTCGCGCAAAATTCTAAACACTTACGCTGCCCGTAAGTTGAAACACAGCAACATCTGAGGGTGTGTCCCGCCGGAACCGCTGAAATATTATTTCGGGGGCAGATGGACTGAATGAACGGTAAAGGTGCGAACGTGCACTATAGATTCCGCGTAGGTGTTTCGTATTCGGCCGAGCAACACGGTGGACGAAAATTTCGTGGCTTTTCGGAGCCGATGGGGACGTATTAGGTGAGAGTATTTCAGCTCTCCGCGTGTGAGAGGAGCGTGTTTTCGTACGTCACTTGGGTACAAATAGTCACACCTGCTAAACGAAAAGCGCCGAATGAACAGGGACAAGGAAGTAGACAAGACGAAGTGCACTCTCAAATGAAGGTTTATTGAAGCAAACATGCACTATTAATACCATTTCTCTTTGCCTATTCGTTTTGAAACTCAAACTCTGTATCTGTCAACTGCAAAGACGAATCCACTGAAACACTTGATTTTCCCTTGCTTTCCGATAGAAAATGCAACAGTAAAATTTGACTTCAGTTTTATCTACGTATTTCCCGAGAGTTGTTTCTGCAAATTCTGGGTGACATGGGCTCCTACCCAAGTGCACTGCCAGATTACTCGGTGCAGACTGTTTTACCGCGCGTTATCTGCGCGCGTTTGATTAGCGGCCCCTGGAATATTATGGCTGAGAGCCGAAAATGGACCGCGTTGATACGGAGCGCGGTTGACGCCGCAAGACCGGAAAGAGTCCCACTAAAATCTATCGCTGCAAAACTTGTCTGCAGGCACGTTCGAAGCCTACACATGCATGAAGCAGACATCCATCGAAAAATGCTTGAGGTGTATATCCGTAGATGCTTCCGTCATCATGCGTCTGTGGTGGACAGCGTGCCATTTGTTGGATGCACGAGAGTCAGGAATGCTGTTTAATGGTACGTTTAGACCTGCGAATTGACGGGCCGATCCGAGCCGGCTACGAGCGCAATTTGGTGCCGAGTGGCGAAATACGCTCGTCGCTGGCGGAAAAGCTGGATCGTTCCGGAGACCACTTTTCCTGCCAGGCGAAAGCGTTTCGCCTGACGCGAGCCAATCATCCTTCGCCTGAAGTTGCGTTGCGCGGTGCGTCCCTCGCGGTTTTCCACTTTGTTTACAGCAATGACATCGTGCTAACGGCTCGACAGACATTCGCATGCGAAGGCGAGAAAGGAGGCAGCGTGGACGAGTTACCATTGCCAACGGCACCACCGCTTTTGGTATGTTCTGCACCTCGTCGCAGCAAGTATAGGCGCACGGGAAATGAATGATCGTGATCGTGGAAGGGCGTATCCACATAGCTAACATGATCGCCCACGTAATATTAGCAGTGTCGCAGGAAACTGTACGTTACCCTATGACAGTTCCCACTCAAAGCTTCATCTGTGCCTCAGTGTTAGAAAAATCCTGTTTACATAAAATGGCGACCAGTTTCCAGGCCAGTGTGACTGCTTTGCTGCTGCGAGCTACTCCCAAAACCTCGTCTCTGCTGTATGTGAGCGCCTTCTATAGAGGCTAAAGCCGGTTCAAAGATGAGAGCAAAAATAAGAAATGCCTGTGCAAGCAATTCCGTACCCTCATTTGCTTGTGCCGTAGTTTTACAAAAGTGGCGACCCGATACGGTGTCTCGCTCGTCTATTCGGCGCCTTGTAAACTCAGTAAAGTGCGCCCTATGATGAAGCCAAAAGTCAGCAGACAAGAATGCAAGAAGGAGCGAAGCAGTCGATACACAGAATACGCTTCTAAGGTGTTATTCATGAAATACAGCTTTTTTTGTGGTGGAGTGTAAATTGGCGAGACTGGGCGATGTTTCAAACCTGAGGCTCCCGGGAACACGTTCTGTCGAAAAAAAAACAACTCAGGCGGCCATCTACTAGTTCATTGCAAGAAGTGAGGTCGCTACTCATAATGTCGAAGGAAGGACACGCGTTCTCAACAGAGAGCAAAGGAAGTTACTGAAACAAAAGTACTCGTGGAGGTCTCCTTCATTAAAAAGAAATGTCACAATTGCGTCAGCATGCAATCGTGCAGTTTCTCTCTCAGATAAAGAAATAACTTTTTTGGATGGTCAGGTTTAGTCTATCGTTTATCGTCGCGAGCTGATTGCTGCTACTTATACTGTTTTGCGCCAAATGAACAGTTGGAAGTTTCATCCGTGTGTCCTACTTGTTTTTGCGTATGTCCTCATCCTTAGAGCATTTTATTTATTTCCCTACAAAACAGTCACCTGTTTTACACACGTAGACAATGAAGGAGACAGAGTCGCGCTTTCTATTTAATCTTCTTTTCTTTTCACGGTCTTGAGAAGGCACATTATTCACCATCTTCAAAGGTACACCCCGGCTTCTTTGGTTTGCGCTGCATGTCCCGCTGCATACCAAGTAAGAAACACGGAATCGTCTTTGTCTCGTCTTCTATGCCGTAGAACATGATCATCTTTGTGCGATTCCTCCCTCATGGCAAAACGAACGCGGCGGTGCATCATCCAACGTCAACAACGTGAATGAAGGCTACTCGTACTGGACGTTCTCCGAGCGACTTTGAGCCTTTGCCGAGAGTGGCCGAGAGCAGAAGACTAAAATGAAATCTCGCCGCGCCTTCTCGTCGCAGGCGCCACTCTCCGAGAGCGAACGAGAAAACGGCCGCCGCTGGCAGAGATAGGTTTTTAAACACGTCCTACTTTCCACCACCACCGAATTCGCTTCCCCGGCAGCGATTTTTTCGCAAGCGTAAACGTACCATAGCAGCTATCGCTGTAAAATAACTCCGCTCTCACACTCAATAACTCTTTCTATTTATTCACTATTATTTCAGACTTTGTTGGAGGAAGCAAACGCCGAATGTTACCTGGCGGCCGGTATTCTACTTCACAAAGACAATGCTCACTCAATCCAACTGGCGCATGCCTCTTATTTTAAACAGACCCCAACGTTAAAAGGGATCTAAGCTATCGCTTCCAAGATTCGATTAGCGGATCAAGCCAGGGCACCCTTCAGTAGAACAAATGGCGTTAAGGCACCTTACAAGCGAGATTTACGGTCGTTGAAATTGCGCGGCTATAATCTGCATCGAGTGCGCTAGTCGAGCGGGAGAAGCGTACGAACCTATCTGGAGACGAATAGCGCGAACCAATTTAGAGAGAGGGTCTCGAGTATTCGTGTCGTTTCTCACGGTTCAGTCGGAAGTCGCTTCCTCCCAGCCCCGACTTTCGGGCCCTGAAACCCGGATGACAATTATTCCAGACAGATCGGTTGTCGTTCGCCGTATTGCCTAAGTTAAGATTCACGCTCCTCGTTTTCAAATTTCTCTTTCGTGCTTCCAGCCAATATACATTTTTTTTATTATGAGAACTTAGTTGTTTTTTGGCGGCCTTCTTTGTGTTTTGAGGCCTTCATAGGGAGGAAAGAGAAGGCTCCGGAATTGAAACTCCATGCCATTCCGTGTCCGTATTTTCCAGCTGAGAATTCTGAAAGCCCATCTCTACAAATTATCGAGACAGCAAGAAAAACGTGATGAGCCCTTCAAAATTATTTTTTTAATTATAAATCATAATAAATAAAATGTAGCATACTATGAGGGTGCGAAAACATAATTGTAAACATTCAGAGGCTTTTGATATTTTAAGATCATTTTTCCCACTTCGTGATTCACCAAACTTCCTGTGTAGATCACGACGATTGATTCTCGAGTTCTTTAGTTGAAAAAGGAGACTCATAGTTTTTGGAAGTGTGGCACGCGTAGTAGAAACTGAGCGAAGATTTTCTGCCAGACGCAATATAAATAGGCACCAACATACTGCAACAAAAGCGGCATACAAATATGCGATGTGCTTTTTTGACATTTTGCACCCCACCTAATTGCCTAGGGTCTTGCACGTGCATCGCGCACAATAGTGATCGCATAAATGCAGTTTATGCAGGAGATCTGTTTTTCATTGAAATTCGCACAGGAGGGGGGGGGACTCAGTATGACTGAATTTAAATGTAAAACAATTAAAGCTTGTAACCAACTTATATATAAACGCTTTAATTTTGGAAAAAATATCTTCGTAGTAGTTATTGGTATGTCGTGGTCGTAGCTCGGCTTATTCAGCTTACTTTGTCGTGCCTGTAAAATCTTCAGCAATAACATTGCGGATCTACATGCCCCTTAAAAAAGCCATACGCTGAGATCACTTCGAGATAGTTAACCTGCTGCTCAAGTTAAAATTACCTACTGTCCAGAAATTAAACTTCGTTTTATTCATTGCACTCACATTTGCGAACAAGCTAACTAAAAATTTTCAGGGCTACCTTGCCTAATAACCATCAAGAACGGCTTGCATACGTAGATGTGATGTAGTGTTATTTGGCGGGAATCTGTACTACTCCTCAGCTCAAGAAAAAAAACTATATCAGTTTTTAACATAGTTAATGCACTGCTTAAACTCAAACTCGAATTCAAGTTCAAAGTCAAAACTTATCTGAATGCGCAACTTAACGGGAAGCTGAAGAGACGAAAATAATCCCTGAGAGGGAACAAGAAGGGACAAAGGACAAACTACAAATCTCCAAACACAGCTAGGTGACTGGTGCGCGACCGAAAAATCCGCGTGGTCCGGTATCGAACCCGGGACCTCTCCGTCACAAGGTGGAGCGCTCCACCAACTGACCGGTAGAAGCTCTCCACCTTTAATGGAGAGGTCCCGGTTCAATACCGGACCAGGCGGATTTTTTCGGTCGCGCCAGTCACCTAGCTGTGTTTGGAGATTTGTGTTTGTCCCTTGTCCCTCTTGTTCCCCTTCTCCAGGGATTATTTTCGTCATTCTTGTCCAGCTCGCTTGCACCTTTGCACTTAATTGCATTACAATAAAGCTGAAGAGGTTCTTCGAAGAAACGATTTAGAGTTAAATTTGGGAGTATTTGTATCCCGTGAATTTGAATATCACGTTGTTTACCTCGAGGATGTTACAAAACGAGAAAAAAACACGAAAAAGCCTCTGATCAGTCGTTACGTCATGAAAGGATCTTTCTATCGCCAAGCAGGTGTCGCTCGTGTGGGCAGCACGTGCAATTGCAAGCTTGCCAGGTATATTCGCCTGCACTGACACCAGTGGTGGCGGTTTGTTTTTACCTTTCAAAATAGCAAGCGTGCGTGTGCATAGCTTTGATAGGCGCTAAAGTTGCGCTAAAGCTGATGTTCCGAAAACTCATTTCATGACTTCACGCTCCGGAGATACGGGCTGAGCGGTATTTAAAAATATTTGCTGGCAGCCTCCGTGCGAAAAGTAAAAAAATAATCTCGATACTCGTGATCCCGGAGGCCCAATGAAGACGACTGAAGTGTTTTTACTCAAAAACAGCACCTCTTCAGCTGCCCTCTAAAGTCTAGCATCAATACACGAAGAGTGAAATTGGTAACTCTCCGAGTGAACAGCTGAACTCTTGCTGCGGCTCTTGAGACCAGACATGGCCAAGAGTAAATGAAAGCTTGAACTGCAACATTTGTATAGAATACCGGTACGTTTAGTCGAAACTTCCGAACCATGATGTCTACACTCATTTTCTTCGTCTACCGCATCGCTCACTTATTTATTTATTTAAATATACTTGCCATCGTCGTTATTGACACGCTTATTACGAAGAAAAAACTAAACAAAATACTTCTATATAAATCTAGAGACATACCGCGCTCCGATGGCAAAGGTCGAATCGATTGTGTCTGCGAGCAATTTTGCAATCAACGCCGTTTGCTCTTATGTTCATATTTCTATGATCAACGTAAGTACATATTGACATGTTCCTAAACAGCCCGCTTAGCCACCGGGCAATAACGTGGGATCCTAGAAGAACCTTAAAACAAAAACAAACAAAAATACAAATAAAGAAAAGTATAAAGCAAGCTGCGCCCAGAGCACAAACAAAGCTGTTCAAGAAAAAACGAACGCTTGATACAGTACGTACCAGAGCGCACATACCAAAATCCGATAACGTCACGGTGTCAATACTAAAACAAAGCTTAAAAAACGACAAACCAAAATTAAGGACCCTAGACGGGAAGCAATACCGTGTTCGACAAAGCAGTAGCGGCAACGGCAGGGCTCGCGGGACAGGCCGGCAAATGAAGGCGATTCGCGGCTAGCGCTGCGGCGTTGAGCTGAGGCCGTCGACGCGTTCGATCGCCGAGCTTGAAACTCGGATTCGCATCGACCCTCAGTTCGAACGAAAACGACAAGACGTTGTTGCGCCCAGCACTGCCGAAAAAAAAAAAAAAGTCTTAACACTTTTGGACGTTTTGTGTGCTGCCACTCTCAGGCAGCTCTTAGGTGGGGGGAAGTGTCTTTGCCAAACACGCGGCGGAGCGGGTGACGGGCTTGGGGATGCTCCCGTTAAACCCATGCATTATTTTGTTGCTTTGCGGAACCACGCCACTTTCAATCCATCGCGCTTCAAGTACTCTTATTGTGTGTGCGTGCGTTGTTTCGTTTGTTTGTTGTTCGCTGCAGTTATGGAATGGTGGGTGTTTCCGAAGTGAACTTGAGTCTCGAGTGATGCTCAGTTGTGTTTGAAGTGTGGCAGGCAATTATGAACGAGGGTTGGATCTTTTCTTCGTGTCGCACTCTTATGATGGAGGAGTGGCTACGCAAGGGAGCACACTATATATTTCGATTCGTCCCGGTGAGAAAGAGAACACAACGACGACAAAAGTGAAGCGTGGGTTTGATCGCAAACATGTAAGAGATACAAGATACAATAAGAACATGAGGACCGGTTTGTTTACTGCTGCTATGATAAAATGAATGCACAAAACTTAATAAAACAACAAAAACAATCAGAGCTTTGAGATTTCTTAGTTTGAGTGTCAGAATCCTTTCCAAGACACTCAAAGTTCTATGGTGACTTAATGCGGAGAAGGCGCCGTGTCACGATCGAGATTTCGGCCGCGAGTCCTTGCTGTTCTACCTGGGCTAAATTTAGCCCTCAGGAAGTCTTTTCCGAGAGGTAGTGCCAGATGCCCTTCGTTGCTTTAGTGCGTAGAACCCAGCAAAAGAGTAGCATGTTTTTTAATAATTGCGTCGAATGTCATGGCTCAATTAGGTTGCGCATTCCTACATAACGTGTCTGGAGCTTTACACACAGCCTTGCTTTGTCAATGAAAACATAAACAAATACGTGGTGGGTGGTTGTAAGATTAGTTTGAAAGCTGCCCATCTGTTACTCTAGTCAAAAGAGAGTTTAAGAAAGGCAGTGTGTGGTGAGTCTTCCAGCATCTCATTATCGCTCCTTAGCCAATCAGCTTGCCGCATTGGGCGATAAGAACGCAGGAAAACATATCACGAAGCAAGAAGAAGTATGGACGCTATAGCCACACCCTGCCTTTCTTAAGCTGTCAGTAAATATAGTGTACCCAAATACTGGTGAATGTGAATTTATCAAACATATGATATATATATATATATAATAAATATAGTTATTTTATATTAATATTTATATATTATTTATAATATTTATTTATAATATTAATTTCAAAAAAGGCAGCGACATTTATCTCCAAAATATTACGAATTATAATGCGTAAAATGCAGTATTTCAAGGAGCGATCATTTAAAATTGTTTAGGAGAGGTTTAACAGTCGTGTCGGGGAGTGAACAGCCATTATTTTTTTCACGAATTTCCCCGCCGAATTTAGGGGGAAACTAAATTGGTGCATATGTCTGGGGTATCAATTTTCTGGCCGTAATTAAAGCGGGAAAATCAAATCGTGTTTATATGGTCGGGTGACCTGTACACGAAATCATATCGATGTAACGTGATATTCATTTTCCAGCCAAAGTTAGCGGAGAAACTGAAACGAGCGTATATAGGTACCGTGACGTCTGGTCCTGTGACGTGAAATTTCGCGTTAAATGTAGCGAGGGAATGTTTGAGGTATTAGCTTTGTGACGTCAATATGTTCGCTGAATTTAGCGTGGTGACTGAATTAGCGAATTGGTCCCGTGTAATCGAGTCACGTGACGTTAATTTCCCCGTTAAATTAAGCGGGAAATGCCCGAAGGGACGGACGGATGAACGTACGAAATTTTGGAATTGAGGGAACAGTTAAAAAGCGTTTGATTGTTTAATATTCTAAGATTATGTGACGTTGAAATGTGAAACCCGGCAATTCAAATAATTTTCGAATAGCACTTAAAAATGGGGGAATGTTTAAGCGAAATGATTACGTTCCCTATATAAAATAAATGCAGCACTACACACATCTATGACCATGATACTTTAAGCAAGAAGCCCGTGTGAAATCTGGATACAATATCGGCGCGCATAAAATGCGGATAGAAACATTCTGTTCCGAGATAACGCATAAGGTGAGAATGTATATATGCATTTATTCATTCATTTTAAACTGAAGCTTACACAGGGGAAAAAAAGTGAATTCACTATCTTTTAAAACTTCGCCATAATTTAATATGCGTACTTTGTTTCTCTATTCTTTCGAGTGTATGATCATTTTTGTTAAGAAACAAAACTATATAAATATAAAAAAAAACATTCGAACAGAACAATCTTAATAACTGCGGGGCCGAAAACGCGTCGGGCCTCTCTGTTCATTTTGACGGCTTACGGAACGGAGGCTATAATGGTTGGGCGCGCAATTCAGGAGTTTATTTGCTTCAGTGTCAGCGAGGAAGAGATCATCAGGCATTACATGGAGAGCTGCCTGCGTTCACCAAAACAAATACCGCACTGCGTAGGAAAACGAACTCCGGCGTTCCAGTGTGCTGCCGTTGGCTGCCGTATTGTTGCGCGCGTTCTCCTGCGGGATTTTGTTTAGAATATATTGTACCCTCTGGTTGCGTACCGCGGAAAAGTAGCCGCGCATGCTTGCGAGCGCATGAATCGAGTTTTCGTTGCTTTCCCCTTTAGCCGAAAAAAACTCAAATCGCAGTGCAGCAGTAAAGGTGAAGAAGAAGCGTTGACAGCCTGGCGACTGGTGTGTGGCTCACTTTACAAGCGATGCCTTCCATGGCAAACTCGCTTTAATGGACGAGGCATGCACGCGTGCCAAATCACGCTTGCATCGACGCTCTGCTCAAAACCGTGCATTGTGTTTTATGGAGGTGGCCAATATTCACCGCGGCAGCCGGCACAACAAACTGCAAGCAAAAAAAAGTGCCGGTAGATGTTCCCATTGCCGGTTTCGTGCTGTAAAGCTGGAATAGTCAAGATGGGAACTACCGGTTGTGTTGAAGTAGCTCAGTACGAGAAGGGAGTATCCGGTGCCACGGCATCGAGCGTTGCCGGTGCGTCCTGCTGAAGATCGAACCTGGGACGCACGGCACGTTTCACGTGCCGTGCGTCCCAGGTTCAAATTAGAGTAGAGCGAACGCCTTTTTTCCCTCGAACGGCTGGCGATTTGTATTTGTTCTTTCTTTTTAATCGTTGCCGTCCGAAACTCCCGGCGATCTTTTTTCCCGAGTAGATTCTGCCTGGCATTTTGGCCGCTGACGATATCCCTACCCTGATGCTTTGTTGGCAATTTTTTTGATCTGAACGGAGGTTCTTGATACGCAGCGCCGTTCCGTCGGAGAATCCTTTCGAAGGGATCACCACGACCGGGTCAGCAGAGAAACTGGAAGCCACCGAAGGTACTAGCCTCCATTTGATAACACGTAACAATGCCAAGTCTAGCGTTAAATTGCACTGCGGGTAACAAATTAGGTAGCAGTATCCATGGATACAATATTACATGGTATTTGCACCATTCCCGTTGATCATTTTGCGGCATCTATAATTTCGAGTTCCCCATATGAACGTAAAATATGTTGTTAGTGAACTAAGTCCGTCGTCGTGCATAACTCGTTGATGTTTCATCGTAGGTCGCGTTTGCGTTTGAATAAAACGATAAATTAAACTGAAAAAGACAACTTGTAACGTTTAATGCCAGCCTGCACGTCTAATTAGCCACATTCTACATTATAATGTTGACGGAGTGTATCCTCTATCTTGGCATTTCAAGGAAGACGTAATGTGATGACTGTTTTGGTTGATGTTTTGGTGATGAAAATTTCTCCGGGGCGACGCTGCGCTCGAACCGTAGATGATCACGGCGCCAGCACGTCATCGCCATTTCAGCAAAGAGCGCTATCTCCGCCAATATTCTCGCCGACCGCGGCAACGATGATCATTGCAAAGGGACAAAGGACACCGAAAAGCAATGCGTGTGCTGACCGTGAATACGGTTTCTCCAAGCCAGGAAGTGCGCACAGAGCGTCGCCACACCGCGTCAGTCACGCCCGACCTGGCGTGGCGCCAGCCGGAACTGACGCGGCCGATCACGAGCACTACACGTGGGTTGGTTTTGCTTCCAGTACGAGAATGCGGCGACATTTAAAGCCCAAGTGAAACAAGCGAGGAGTATGCTGCTCTACGCAGATGCTTTTCCAGGCCGCATGAGTAGAATATTATCCACATACCTGTTCACGAGCCTCAAGTTGCTCGTCCTCCGCTGGCCTGAACGGTACTGGCGGCGGGATTGTTATTCCTGCAAAGTGGTTCCGGCGGCGGCCGTAGCCAGCGCCACCGTTCGATCTCCTCCCCAAT
>JAZHYW010028876.1:0-58815 GCA_037355805.1 Ixodes ricinus | reverse complement strand
AAAGACTGACCTACGGGAACCATATTCCGCAAGGTAGGAAAATGCTCCTGGCGCCACTCCTTCTTTTCACCCTCTTCCAAAGTCACGTGATGGCAGGGGTTTTTTGTGTCGGCTTTTCCTGTGGGATAATCCCTGAAGAAGCGCAAAATTAGCGGTTGTACAAGAGCGCCACAACGACCTTGAGACTTCCAGGTGTCTTCCCTCGTTGACGCGGGCACGTCAATCCGCGAGACTAGCTGGGGACTGGAGCGCAAAGCTAGGGTCGTTCCAGTAGCCACCTCGTTTGCAGTAGTAAAGGGTTTAGTCGTCGATAATACATTTCTTTCCTAAACATATGAATTAAGTGTTTTCCCTAAGCTCTTCATTGCCGTTCGAAATATATATCTCCTCTCATAGGTTGTCTATCCCTTTTTGCACTATATTGCGTATTTATTCTTCCTTGATTTCGCTTGATGACTATTTCATAGCCTGCAGACTGCGTTTGGCTACTTTGTCTCAACACATCTGAACGTGGAAGTAAACACATTCCATGAAAGATGCCCAGTTTATATAAAATTTTAATAATAGCGGCGCTCTACTGTTGGGACCCAATCAATTTCTTCATCAATACTATTTGTTATGATTTCATGGTCAAATGAGTCCCTGTCGATACAGAAGTGATCGATTCAAAGGAGAGAAAGGTCTGTGATGGCTTTGAAATACTTGTCTGTGGACGCCTGAAGGTAATAACAAACTGCAGTACACTAGAACTATCAGCGACGATGAAATATTTGTGGGAAGGGCAAAATTGTGAGATGGTTGAGCGTTATTTACTCATATTATGAAAGAGGGACATTTAAGACAAACAGACAAGACAGGACAGGCAGGTTTGTTTGTTTGTCTTATGTCCTCTTTCCTACTGTAAAACGCGCAAAATTGTTTACACCCATATCAGCACCCTAAACAAAAGAATACCTAAGTGCAACCAAATGTCACAATCACAAAGAAAAAAAAATCAGCTCAGGAAACCGTTGCTTTCTCTCTCTATCTCTCTCTTTTCTTTTTTTTTTTCGGCGCCAATTACAAAAATTAGCGGCCGAGCAACGAACCTCCACCAAAACCTCAAGCCTTTGGAGAAAGTGTCAGGGAGTTTGTAGAAATAATAGGCGACCGTTGAATCTAGCCTCTGCGCAACTGTTCGGATATCGGCTTTCCACGCGATTAGCAGGACGTTGGGAAATTCATGTGCGCTAACATTCTACTTAAGAAAAAGTACTAGATTTATAGTGTAATAGCTTTCAATTTTTAGGATGTATATAGTTTAATCACTGTGCACAAGATCTGCGGCAAGAGAATGCATATGGAATATGGTGAAAGCAGCTTGCTGGAAATAGAAGTCTCTATTGTATTGCACTGGTGTGTTATTGCTTACATATTTTTGTTTCATATTTTCAGGATAATTTTATTATGAAGTATACTATCAAATTGTTAGACAGAATTGTAGACAAGACTGCGTTTCGAAAAAGATTTCGCCTACCTATCCGGTCCGCTTTTCAGCCCTCAAATAACGCGGGCGAGTCTTCCTTTGTCGTATTTCCACGCGTTCGCTAATTACATCGTGGCAGGCTGGTCCATGGCTTAGAGTTAACTTTTGAAAGGAACCCGAAAATAAAAACGGACCAGTACAAGCTGAACTATGCAAGACGCTTGAAGAGAGACTGTCGTATCGAAAATGAACTGCTGCTGTTGGGTCAGTCGGTTCATAATTTTTCATCAATTTTTGAAAGGTTCCAGAAACAAGAAACCAGGACAAGTTGCGACGCGAGGCGCCTCGTATTGTCCAGGTTGTCCTGGTTTGCGTCCTCGGCGTTCAAACGCACAATGTTCAATTTCTAAAGCTTTTTTTTTTTTGCACGGAAATAAGACAGGCCACGTACATTTTTTTACACGAGTGCAATGGCCATAGACTTCTATTTCAAGCCGTTTTCCCGCCATGCTTCGCGTCATCCTCCGGGCCGCGAATGTTTGTGCACGTGGACACACCTATTTACGTCTAAATTGACAAGCACTATAAATCTAGTACTCACTCTTAAAGCAGCATTTTAGTGCACATGACACCCCCAGCGTGTTGCCCTTCAATCGCGTGGAAGAAAATGGAAATATTCTGCCGTTAGAATAAATATGACGACCCATTTCTCCGAATCGACCTGCCTGTGGTATCACCGAACATACTTACATAAATCATACCAGCCACTAGTTTCGACAGACTGACCGATTAAATTCCGATTAATCGATTAAGACTTCAACGCGGTCAATCTTTTTTAACTAATAAATCGTTTTTTTATTCGGTACCCTAACAAACAAACATGCTTTTTTTTTTTTTACTTTCTATTAATGCCATTACCCACGATGTCAACGAACCGCCTGTCAATCCCGCATTGACTGAACTACATATATACTCAGTACGAAATGTACATTTTCGCGCCGTGTATCAGATAGTAAACGAATACGTCGAAGGTAATTAAAGTTTTTTTAGGGTATATTATTCTGAAAATCTGCGCGACCAATTAATCGATTAATTAATCGATTAAACGGTATGATTAATTGCTAAAAATTTTTAATCGACGTCCAGGCCTAACAAATAATGTGATTGATGATGAAATGTTTGGAGTCACCAGAAAGAGCGGGGACATTATTTAGGTTGCAACAAACAGGGCGACGTTCGCGATGTTTCCTTCCACGTTGGAATTTGGCAAAAAATGAGTAGCCAGCAAGCCCAGCAGAAAGCCTCCCCCTCTTCAGTAGGAAACAAACAGGTGGCTATGAGAAGAACGTTCGGCCGCTGTCGGCGCGAGGTAGAAGGGGCATATCTCTGAAGATAATGAAATCGCCCCCCCCCCCCCCCTCCCCTTTCCCCCCACCCCACCGCCACCGTTGCCCCTGTGAACCCCGGATACGAGTTTGTCCCGCTTCTGTCCCACCCTAAGATGCAGCAACAAAAGGAGTTCCTCCATCGTCGAGATAGCAGAGCGGGGAGAGGGAAATCGGAAGGTGACGAGAGGGATTTTCCTCGCCAGGAAAACCTTTCCGTAGGTCGGACTTTTTTAAGAGTAGTTAAAGAAACAATAAGAATAAGTTCTATTGGAAACTGTGGCAAGGTGTCGCCGTCAATGGAATTGGACGCAAATCAAAAAGCTTCAGACTTTAAAACGACGCCGTCAATACTTTTTTTTTTTTTTTGAGGCCATTTGTATAAATGGCCAATTTGTCTGTGTGGCGCGGTTTTGTTGTGCATGACGCGATCATAGTTTATTCGACTTATCTATCTCAAGGTCACTGCGATGTTCCGTGTCTCCTTGTTAAAGTCCCTCGTGTATATGTATGTATATGCTTTTTAGGCCACCTGAGTGTGTGTTTATAAACGACTCCAGTCTGTTGTTTTTTGTGGGTGGCGTGCGCTTGACGGATTAATGTTGTATACAATTCGACTTATCACCCCAAGGTCATCGTACCGTTCCGCAGCAGTCCCTATAAGTCCTCGTCTCAAGCGGGGTTGTTTTGTATCGTTTGTGCGTGTTCCATCCGGTTCGAGATGCTCTCGCAACAAAGGAGTTTATCTGTAGAGTGTGGTTGGGAAAAAAGTTCCGCTGGGTACTTAAAGGCTGTTTGAGAAATAAATCGGTTAGCTGAGTTTGGAGACGTTCTCTCGCAGTCTGTTCCTTCTACTGGAAAGGCTCTTTCCGATTTCAGCCACCGCAGTCCCCAGGTAATACAACATGATTAAATAAACTCCTAGGCTTTTAATTGAGGGCACAATATCCACAGTAGAAGTCCCTATCATGAGGGGGTCCTCAATATTTCCTTTCTGATTTTTAGGTCTGAAAAGTACAGCCTTTGTTTTGGACTTGTTAATAGCTAGTGAAATTCAACAGGGTCCATTGGTTTAATTTATCGAGAACATTATTTGCATAATTTATTAATTGTTTAATATCGGAAGAATTAAAAAATAAACTAGTGTCGTCGGCATACATAACAAATTGGGTATCATTATCAATATTTATTACGTCATTAATATATATATTAAATAACAAGGGCCCAAGGATGCTACCCTGGGGTACTCCGGTTTGAATCGCTTTGATATCGGACATCTTGTTGTTTATAACAACTTTCTGGAAACGAAACTGAAGATAACTTTTCAACAAATCAAGAAATACCCCTCGGAAGCCATAGATATCAAGTTTTTTTTAGTAAGGTAACGTGGTTTATTCTGTCAAAGGCCTTTGAGTAATCTACAAAAACCCCTAGTGTTAGCAGTTTGTGTTCAATAGCATGAAGAATCAATTCTTTTTGTGTCAGGAGTGCTGACTCGGTTGAACGACCCATCCTGAAGCCAAATTGAAAGTCTGTGATTATCCTATGTTTTTCACAAAAAGCAGTCATTCTATCATTAATTAATTTTTCTAGACCTTTTGAAAAAACGGGAAGAATTGATATTGGTCTGTAATTTGATAATTTGTTTTTGTCACCCCTTTATACAAAACGCTCACCTTCGCTAACTGCATACGTTTTGGAAATACACCGTGTATAAATGACAGGTTATAAATATGTTCAAGTGCAGGACAAATTAGATCTAGGACGTACTTAACTGGACGGATTTGCAAGTCATCGGCGTCACAACAGTTACTGTTACGGAATGAAAGAAACACGTGATAAATTTCTTCAGCATTAGTCGGTCCTAAAAACGCACTTTCACGGTTTCTGGCTTTTAGGTATTGTAAACTACGTGGATCGTATGTACTGTTAGCCAGTGATACAAAAAAGTCATTAAAAGAGTTAGCTAGCGCAGTTCCCGATGTTGTTTGGCCATTTAAAAGTAACTCTTGAATACACTGTGGGTGCTGCTGGCCACGACCAAGCACTGTGTTCAGTCTTTGCCACGTAATGTCACTTCGTTTTAGTATGTCGGCATTAAACAGGTTCTGAAGATAATTCCTTTTTGCATTTCTAAGGAAACTAGTCACTTTATTACGAAAAACTTTGAAAGCATGCAGATCATTTGAGTTTCTTGTCTGTAAAAACCTCCGATAAAGAGCATCTTTTTGTTTTATTAGTTTTAACGACTTGTTCATTATCCAAGGTTTCCTTGACTTTTTGCTTCTTGATGCCTTGTGAGGAAATAACCTTACATAAACCGACTTAAACAAGGTTAAAAACGTGTCGTACGCTTCATCAGGGGTAGTTTTACTATATACTATATCCCAGCATATGTGTGAGAGTTCATTGCGAAATTGTTCTAATGTTAGTGGATTAATGTCTTGAAATGTAAGAGTATGAATTTCTTTAAATGATTTAACTATTGCGTTCTGATTAGTCATGAGAAAGATGGGCAAGTGATCGCTGACGTTCACCCCGATAACACCTGATACTAGTTTTTGAGTGTCTATATTTGTAATAAAAACATCAAGTAGCGTTGCAGAATCATTCTGAATACGAGTTGGCAAAGTAATGGTGTTAATACAAGCGTTTGACTCTAATATTCTAACGAGTTCACACTGTGTTGTCGTCGCGTTTAACATATTAATATTAATATCGCCACCTAAGACCAGGTTATATCTATTTTCGTTTACCCAGCACAAAAAATCATCCAAAAACAATAGGAAAGCAGATATGCTCCCTCCAGGGGGGCGGTACACGACAGAAAAAATGTTTTGATTGCAAATTATTGTTAAGATTTCAAAATCGTCTGTTATAGTTGTAAGATGTTGAACTACGTCGAATTTCAACGTGTTCTTTATCATTAATAATATACCACCCCCTTCTTGACAGAGCAGTTAAGGTACAGAGTTTCATAGTCAGGCATCCTAAACACTTCATTATCCTGCTGATACCACGTCTCGGAAAGCATCACAACATCGAAAGAAAAGCCAAAACAAGAAAACAGTCCCTGCAAGTCATTGTCCTTATTCCGAGCAGACTGCGTATTCAAATGAAAGAAAGATGTACACTTTTTTTTAGTTCGGTAGATATCAGTTACGTCTGATGGCGTCAACATGTTATCAGACATGTCTGCTTAGTGCAGAAAAGACGATACCCGAGGTCAGCACCTATTGGATCTTGTCCAGGTCCTGGGTGCAAGTTACACGCAGCACACGTGACGTGTCTGTCTTCCTTGCAAAGACCTTGCCCTCCCTCGACCAAGCGTACTTCCATTGTTTTTCGTTCTTTCGCGCGATAACCTGACCGAGCAGCTTCTTGAGCACCGGACATAGATGGTCATTTACGTAAACAGGAGAGCGGCCTGAAAGACCCAGGTCAGAAGTACAAACTCGCTTCTTGCGAGCCCCCTCAATCACCGCATCTCGTTTCGCGCGAGAGTGAAATTGTACGACAATGTTTGGGCATCCTCCGTCTTTCCTCGGCACGCGGTGGTAAACGTCGATGTCAGACTCGGCGATTTGTTCGCCAATGACGTCACCGAGCGTCTTTAGGACAGCGGGTAGGTTTTCCTTTTCAGCGGGCGGAAGGCCCTTGATCTCAATATTCCTGTTCCTTGAATATTGTTCGAGGTCAGTTAGTCTTCTAGTCTGCATTCTGAGCTCTCAAGTTGCTCCCTGAGCGATTTACATTCATCAGATAGTTTAGAGTTTTCAACGGAAAGCGCAGCATTTGCTTTTTTAAGTGCTGCATTTTATTTTTCGATTTTCGAGCAGCGCTGCGACAAACCATCGAACTGCTGACTCACGAAGTCAATCGAACTTTTTAGGTCCTTGTACTCCTTTTAAGTTCTCTCTCGATTACCGCCTTCATGTCGCGCATTTGTTGTTTAAAGTCCTTCAAACGTTTCGTGACATTAGCCGTCATGCTGATTACTGACAAGCACTTTCACAGTGGCAGCAACGGCGGGAAAAGTAAGAAAATAACAAGGGAATCCCAGCAAGGAGCTAATGCACCAACCTGTGATTAAGATGTGCAGTATAAGTACGCAGTCAACTGCCGCCGCTGATGCCAAATGAAGACCCGGTGGTTGCCGGCACCGCTTTTGTAGCCGGTGCGCTGATGGAGTAGCCAACGACAGTTCTTGGAGCACGAAACGTCACCGCACAAGCCGCGTCAGCAGCTCACGAAGATGTTAGGCGTGCGGCGAGGCAGAAGTGCTCCCACGACGAGATTGCCGCGACAGGCCTCAGCAGCTCCGATGGAACCAGAATCTGTGATTAAGATGTGCAGTATAAGTACGCAGTCGACTGCCGCCGCTGCTCGCCAAATCGTTTCGGTGTTCGAAACCCTGAAGTTCAAACCCCGTACGGCACGAAAGGGCTCTCGCAGTTTTTCTGAGTATGAATAAAGTGCGTTCTCCAAGGAAGCCCATAGCTGCGGGCCCTGCGGTTGAGCGCGTCCTGACAACAGTCATTCGTCAAATTCCATTTCTGCACCACTCAGACTGTTGTGCAAAGAAGACGACAAGTTGCTTTGCCCACAGCTTGTGTTCATGACGAAAAAGAACGGCAGAAGGTCCCTTTCGGCATGCACTGGTTGCGTTTCGTCGATGCCTTGGCCGAGCCTGGACACTCGCGGCTTACGAGGCAGTTCTTCCTGTTCGAAATGAGCCTCAAGACCATATCCCCTCGGCTAGGCCTAAAGCACGGTGGCCTCAAGTCGCCGGATCCTGGGAAGGTAGCGCCACTGCCTTCGCTGCCTGACAACGAAACACAGACAGATACTAACCAACAGATGACCATACCTCGCATGGTGATTGGCTAATAAAGAGATATGCATTGGCACTGTACACTAAAATGCATAAAACACAGCGGAAAACGGGAGGATCGGTATCACGTGCCATGACCATAGCCATTTCCGTTCATTAAAATCTTCGAAGCTTCGTAGGGTCATTCTGAACCAGTCGCGCAAAGATCGCTTGAAAGCATCCTTGTACTGAAAGCGTCCCTCGACAATATAAGCGTCTTTGGCACTGGTAATGCAATAAACTTATCAATTCTGATTACTTCCGGAAATATCTTACAAAGCTATTGTTCTCAGGTATTTCAAGACAGGAGAATTCGTTTTCATTGTCCACACGCACCGGCGCCGCCTGTGGCGGTGCAAAGACGTGCGCTTGTTTCACCGGTGTCTGGATAACAAAATATCTGTATTCAAAACTTGTCTTTGTAAAGCAACCTGTCAACCGGAATTGGGATTGGCTCAAGAAAAATGGGGTGGTCAAGGAGAAACTGCTCATTCCATGAGCCATTCGGGGAGCTTGGCACTACTTCCCTAGATTCCGGTTACTTTAGCTGGGCCCAGTGATTATCGTTATTTCACGTTTCGTGCTCCCCTCATTGTTAAGCGATAGGTGTCAATGACGATCTCTCTTGTCATTGCTGCCTGAATACATAGCGTGATAATAAATAAGCTATCTTTTCGCGTTTAATTATCTTAAAACCCATAGCGAGATTCATCTAGAATCTGCCTTTTTTGTTCAGATTATTACATTTGGTCTTGTCTATCACCGCTATTGCCAGTGAGATTAAAACTGAAGTCATTGTTATTGCACTGAACGATTTGATTCTGTCTCTAGCTGTTCGTTTTCTCGTATCTATGCGAGAAGTGGTTTTGGTTTTTCATTTTATAAACGAATCGAGACACGAGTGTTGGTGCTAATTTGAATTTAGAAAACCTCTAGAATTAAAGTGTACCTCACGTAAAATACCTCTAAGTTAATTAAATATCTCTATGAAAACTTGTCCTATGAAATCTGGAAGCTATACCAAGAGGCGCTAAACATAATATCGCGATAATGAGAGTAAAGACACACACAAAAATATGTCGTCGATTTATATGTACGATTTGATTCCAGAGATATAGATATAATTCCCGAAGGCAGTGTCTTGTGTGTCTGCACGTCGTAAAATTACAGAATACAAATCAATGGGGACTTTATCTTTTGTTTTTTCTTACATGGGTTCCAAGTTGAGGATAACTACAACTTTTCAATCTACGATACAAACTCTAGAAGTAAACATAAAACAAAATTTTATATTGACATCGAAAGGCGACGCTAAAAGGTTTTTCTTTTAATAAAAAAATGTTAAGGAACAAAAGTGGAAACCATGCCCACCATTACGGATATCGCCCCTTTGAAGTTTCGAACTCACCGATTCCATTTCCATGCCGAGTATTGGAGAAGTCAAGAGGTTCTTAGTACTTTCAGCTGCACGTATTGATTACATCCTTATAGGAGGTGGTGGCTTTTCATCGCGCTCGGTAGTGTATGGGAGTTTTCGTATTCATGATCTATATGCATCCGAATGTGATTCGAGGCTTTCTTGCTTCCCTGAGTACACGTAGGTTTTGCCATTGCGCCGCAGAAAACAGGTTAAACATAAAAAAATATCAGCATAATATTAAACTCGCTTTATCCGCACTACACACAAACTCTAAACAACGCAAGAAAAAATTGTTTTACGGACTAATGGATTGCTTTCACAGCGACGACAAAATGGGCGTGCTCTGGGAATCTTGCAGGGACATTGAACGCTGACGCTGGAGTGAAGTCCAGTGAACATAAATATAGGAACTTTCTTTTAGAGTGACACGCTTATGAACAATGACAGCTTAAAATCCTTGGGGAAGCTTAAGCTTCGCCTTTAAAAGTGGAACGCGATCGCGGTGTCGGACCCCGTTCGCAGAGCCTTTTCATATAAACCCGCGCTCGTTTCCAAGCCGTGCAAGCGTGTGTGCGTGGTCTAGTCGGTGGTGTCACGTGTCACGTGATGTCACACGTGGCTGTAGAGTCATAACCCAATCGACCCGCTAAATGCAGCGTAAAATGTTCGCGCCAAATTGAACGGGATGATAGGGTCATGACGTCACAGCCACATGTGAAGTCACACGAGTGACCTCACGTGTGACTTTACAGTTCATTGCGTGCGCTGCATTATGGGATTTTATGGTCCCACCGGCACCGACGCGGGATTTTCTGCGACACGAGCTAATAAGCGCTATCGCGTTCAAAAGAGAAGCCGTGACTTGTCGTGTGGACGCTTCTTTTTAGTTTGCTTTCCGGCATTTTTAGCGGAAAATACCGCAATCATATTATGTGAGGATCAAGAACAATATGCTGAGACTCAGTACGCTCTACGTTTTTTGAGTTGTCATTGACAATAGCGCGTGAATTGCAGTGCTTTCAAATTGATGGGTGCAGATGAAACGTTGCAAGTATGTGCTCGATCGTCTTATATCTATTTTCGTTAATCTCTGCAACTCAAAACAAGTGTTGGAACGGTTAAAAGACCATTTAACAGTATTGAGTGTGGAAGTTTCTAACTGCGCGTAGCACCTAGGTAGGGAGTCAACTAAAATATGAAAGCAAAAATGACCGAAACGTGATTGCTTCTAGAAACGGTTAGAAATGGGAGTGGAGTATGTATTCCTTTATTCTTTTTGGGATAACTCGCTCAATTTATCGCGAGCTTTTCGGTCTGACAGAGAAACGGGCACGTCGAGACCGAAAGAGGCTCAAGAATTGTGAAGGAGCATACGTTACTGATCTCCTTCGTCTTGGTGATAATACGGCGTGCAAGTTCATAATAGAAGGAGATGATACACGCTGAGCGAGAGAGTGATAATATGTGTAGCAAACCTCAGTAACTGCAGCTCCTCCTCGGTCCCGAGCTCACGACTCCTCCCTCGAAAACTCCTGTTTCGTTGTGACGGGTCTAGTAGTTGTTAGTCGAGAAAAACGACGCACCCTTCGAGAGTGTTTCTGTATAGCGTACGCATTGCATTATCTTGCAATCGGAAGCTCCTGTCTTTACTTCAAAGCGCGGTTGTGCGCGAGCCTAACGGGCCCGCTTTCCCTAGCGTATTCCATACTGACTATTCCCGACTCCAACAAAACGGACGGCACCTAGCGGGAAAACACTGAACTGGATGAAAAATGTCCTTTCGCAATTTCGGCTCATCTCCTGTAGCTTCCCTGATTTCATGTTGTCGGTAGTTCGCGCTATCGAACAGTTGCCCGGTGACTCTGTCGTAAATGTAGTGTCAGCTTGTTGCCAGGTTGCTCTGCACTCAACCTGTGCAACCGCGTGAACCAGATATTCCGCGTTGATCAACGTTCATCAGCACTGTGGAAGAACAGTAGGCGTTTCTTTCTTCGCTTTCTCAAAGAAAGTGAAGCCTTTGGATGTTCGCATACACCAACACATCGTCGCAGGTTCGTAACGTGGAGGATAAATAGCGGGGCAAACCATTTTGAGTCTGATACTCGCTCGCTGATACCTCAGCGTTGTTCCTACAGAGCTGGCACATGGCACGTCACGACCTGTATTAGACCGCCATAATTGCCCGATAGTGGCGTCCCCTACAGGTCGCTGGAGTCGCCAATAGACCAACAGGTTGCATGGTCGCTTTAGGCACGCGATAGATTAAAGCCGCCGTTGCTGACCTTCTCTTGTTTTACTGAGAAACCGAGCCACTGAAACGGGTGTTGACGAGGCTCCCAAAAGGCCAATTCTGTGGAGAAGGTCACAATGGAGCCGAAGATGGCAATATTCTTGCCTGCTATAATAATGATGAAGTGAAGTAAACAATATTAGAGGAAACAAAAGAAAATGATGGTCGATTATGGCGGCGCCCTTGCACAATTGCTCCAAAACGTTTATACAAACGAGCCAGCGTTTTTTCACGCCCAGTGTAAGGCACTTCGCGAGCGCAGAAAACAGATTCTTGTGAAGCGTTTGCGCATGCTCCGTGGAGTCAGCAAAGCCACCACAGAGGCATGACGTCAGGGCCGCATGCTTGTCTATAGACCATACCAGAAATGGCCTTCTGACAGGTGCTATGCTCAGCTTTCGTGAGTCTGGCGCCTTATTTGCACGCTTTGTTAAGTGATGACGATGCGCGTTGACTTCTGCAGAGATTGCACGTTAGGCTGTCTTTTGTTTTGTAAAAATGTGAAAGATCTGTACCGTTCAAATCTTGAGGTAAAACGCCTAAAGACAGGGACAGAAAAGTATACATGCTAGGAGGAACAAGACGTCTAGCATCTATTTCCTTCTGTCCCCATCGTTAAGTGTTTTACTTCAAGAATGTACAACCAACTAGTCCTATTAGCCGTCTTAATGCAGTTTCGAAAAATTATGAGACCCGGTTTTTTTTTCTGTTTACAAACACATTGCAGCGAGCTAACTCAGCACCCCAGTCAGCGCTGACACTACAGTGATGATTCAGCGTGAACTTAGGGCTCTCTCAGCGCTGCTTTATGGTACATGAGTGTGAAAAAAGTGAATGTCGTTTAATATTGAGCTACATGTGGGAACCGGTCTGAAGTGTCGGATCATAATTTAACGAGTGCAAAAAAAAAGAGTTCGAAAAATTATTTTTTTTTAAAGAATGCATTGTTTTTTAACGCTACCCCCTCCCCAATTCCAAACTTTTGTCCGTCCGTCCGCCCGACCGTGAATTTCGCGCTAAATTTCGCGGAGAAATTGGAGTCACGTGACCTATGCACGAATTCAGTTTCTCTGGTAAATTTAGCGGGAAATTTCTTCTTACGTGACCTGAGCCCACGGGGCCTGCAGACCAATTCAATTTGCCCGCTAAATTTAGCGTAAACATTTATGTCATGTGAACTATACGCCAAGTCATTTTTTCCGCTGAAAATGGCAGGGAAATGAATGTCACATAACCTGACGTCACGTGAACTATACACCAATGTAGTTTCGCAGCTAATTTTATCGATAAAATTGAAAATTCAGCCCTATAATGCAGTTCACGTATTATAAGAGTCTAAAGGAGAAGGTCGATGACAATTTTGTTTCTACGTGTTTTTTCCTTCAATACCTCCGGTATATAAATGCATTATATATCTTCCCAAACATAAACATTACTGCCACAATTACATCGATTTAATAAAATATGTAAATTATAGCAGCCCAAAAATCCTCTTCAAATTTTCCATCAATATAAAATGCCACGCCTCGGACCACGGTAATTCGTAAGGCAGTCTGTAGCCGGCTGACTGAACAGCTTCTTCCGCCAGCATCCGACCTCTGACCGGTGTCGCTAATCCCTCAGCCGTCCAACGCCCTCACGCATCGACGGAACACATTAGTCGCACTCTGCCACTTATACTCCCCGCACCCGTGAGTTGATAGTTCGGTGGAAGCTAAGTCCTCGTTGGAACCAATCCTACGTCTGTCTTTCGCCACGTCATCGCGCTTCCGGCTCATACCCACACGCAAAGGGCTGGATTAGGTAATGAAAGGAAAGCCGTTGATTGGTCTGGCAAGCTCGTAGCTCTCGCAGCACTGTCACCTCAGGGGCGAACGGTGCGTACCAACAGAATTCGTGCGACGCTTATCGAGTGTCAGTCGGGGTAACTGCCTGGGCGGCGACCAGTGGATTAGTCGAGTGTCCCCGCAGTTGAAGAGATGATCCAGCTCTCAGAGCAGTGCTGCAGAAACTTCAAACTGAAAACTTGGAGGTTCTTTACGCGTCCGTTGCTCTCTCCAACTTTATCAAGCACAAAGGAAACTTTCGGCGATCCGACGCGCATAGATACGGAGCTGACCTAGACGCGTGCAGGGTGCGCCAGGATGATTAAATCGGGAGGAATAAATTTATAGAATAGCGATTTTTGGAGTTTTGTGGCTTGGGTTCCAAAATCTTTAGAATAAACTGGCGAAAATTAGGTCAGGAAGAAAATGTGTTCACTGATAGGGCGATGAGCAGTGCGCGACTGGTTTGTGGAACCTCGTAAAAGCAGATATATTGAATACTTAAAAGACAGCTTGTATTATTAGCTTTCCTAAAACTAAAAGGTGTGATTCGTTAAGTATATATAATACCATATAATTTGACTTTTTCCAATATTATTTTAAAAACCTCCTTTGCGTGTGCAGTGGCTCGCCTGAAATAAAAGGCAGCCCGGAAGAGTTCACGTACGCGCACCGCACACAACTCGAGCATTAAATGAACTAAAAGCGAAATAAATATATAGTGTGTTTTCACATGACGTCGTTCCGCCATTTTGTTGTTGCATGTCAGCGCGATGACACCTACAGTTTGTGTGCGCTGCGTATTATCAAGGTGTCTAATGAATACTTGGAATGCTCGCCCTGTGCACGCGCCAAACAGCTCATCACAACAAACTGGAGGACAATATATCACGGTATGAAAACTCGCTTTAGATAACCTATTGAAAGACTGCACTACGTTCTCGAAGTATACATCTAGTCTATGTTTGTTCAACGAATTGGACAATTGGAATGATTATGATAATTGATACTTGGCGAGAAGATCACTGCTTAGGCACACGCAACGCTTGTTTGTGTGTTCCATCGGAACCACTTGGTATTTTGCGTTCTTCCAACCTTTCAGCGGCCATGGTTAACACACACCTCTTAGATAAAGCCTCTAGATATTCGGAAATTTCCAAAGGTCGTAGTGAACTTTGAAACAGGGTCGACCCTACTTAAACTGCGAGCATCTTGTAAGGTTGCCATTTTGATCCCGGAAACGAGCAGTTGCTCTTTGACTTTTCCCTTCTTGACGAGCAGATCCAAACTTATGGCGACAGGTTGCTTTATAAAGACATTTCTCGTATACCAAGATTTTGGTATCCAGCCACCGGCGAAACAAGCTTACGTCTTTGGAAACACCACCACATCTGGCTTCGGCAGTTAGCAGCATTGAAAAACCTACTTTTTCTGTTTTTACATAAGAAAGAAGAACAACATCATTTGTAAGATATAAGGAAAGGTTGTCATGATTGATAAGTTGATTGCGTACACAGTGCCAAAGACGCTGAAATTGGCGAGGAACGCTTTTAGCGCAATGAAGCTCTACAGCGATCTCAATGAGGCTTGTTTAGAAGGGCCCTTTCGAAGCTTCGGAGGTTAAAAAGTCCGAAATGCCGGTTCTGATGACAGTTGAGACCAAGCAGTCATTCAGCTTGCGAGGTGCTCCGGCTAGCAGAGCAGGGGAGGAAATACCGCTACTTTCACAGGATCCAGTGACCCTTAGATATCAAAGTCCTAGTCCTACATTTTCTACCTCACCCAACGAGGGCGACGCGTGAAACGGGTTGGACAGGAGTTCTGCGTCACAACTTTACATGGACTCGTGTTTCCGTTTTTGTAAACGAGATTCGCACGCGAACGCTGAAGCGATACTACTGTTTGATCCGCCCACCACATTGGCCAGGCCACGTGCTCATTCGGCTGCCATTTTGACCCCTTTGCATGGCTTATTTACCCTTACGAAAGCTACGGAAGTGGTTGTTTTTCTTTTGCGGGGTACGTGGCGTTTGTTTTCTCGTAAAAATACTTCGTGCAGCCAGACGCGACTAAAATAGCTAGATCCTGGGGAACTAATCACATTGCCTTCCGTGACTGTTAGCAAGATACAAAAATATACTAACAGACACAATATCGACATTTTTCAAGGTGATTGGCTTACAAGTGTTTGTTTCCGTTACAATGACGATTTTTGTCCTTTTCAAACATTCGAAGCTTTGAGAGCTCATTCTAAACCAGCAACCGTGCAAGGATCGAGATGGAGCATAATGTACCTAGAGGGTTTGTTCTCAATGTTAGCGTATTTTGCAGTCATTATGCAATCAACCTAAAAACCCGGCTTATTTAAACAGATCTCTTCTAATAATAGCGTTCTTTTGCGCGTATTTTCTAAAAAGCAAATATTTTTTCAACGCCGCCTTAAGCACCGACGCAGCATGTGTGTTTGTGTGTTGAGGGGGAAGGGTGAAGATGCTCATCTGTTTGGCTGGTGTGTGCATAACAAAATGGTGGCCTATATTTAATGAATTTCTAAACAGGCCAATCACCGAAAATGTGGATTGGCTCACCAAGCCTAGAGAGGTAAAGGAGCAACTCCGCTTTGCATAGACAACATTAGCTGTACACGGGGACCTTGGCGTTACTATCCAGGATCCTGCGACTTTACACGCGACAGGACGATCGGTGGCCGATGGAAATATTGTACCAATGCTCGGAGCACGTGGAACGAGAGCCCGCGCTGCAGAACCCGGGGATCTTGGCTTATATCCCAAGCCCTGCCCGTTCATATCTGGATGAGCATTGCACCCGCCTGCGGTGGTGTATCACTATGCACGGTAAAGAGTCACCAGGCTAGGGGTGGTACTGCACTGGCTAAAGTTTTCATCTACAGCGGTGACCACAGACGCCCATTCAAGTTGGATAGCGTCACGCTGTCTAAACGAACGCACAACACTATTTTATACGTGGCGCTGTGGACTGCATTACGAGAAATAAAGCAACCCACGACGCAGTTCTCGCTTCCGCAGCAGCCTAGTGCAGCGTATGACTAGGAGAGTCTGACACGCACATTGGATTTTGCAACTGACAGGGAGCGCTAGCATTTGTTTGCAAAAAGAGCAGCAGCCTTTTTGAATATCTTAAATTTTATCCACCTGAAATCAATTTACAATCAAACTGTACCAGCCCAGGTGAATATTTCAAATCAGATTCAGTGAATCATGAGTTAATAATGTGTTATTTATAACGTTGAAAAAAACGACGATGACGATCGGAACAGGAAGCACCGATTTCTCGCTCCTCCTGTAAGCTTGAATTGTTTTACGCTATTCCGATCGTTTTGGCTACCGCGAACAATTACTTAGTCACTGGACCCTGCAGAGGTACCCTGTCGGCTAAAAAGCGACAACTAGCGACCGAGTCGCCACGCCTCAATGACGCGGTTCTTGAAACCTTGACCCCGGGCACTAACATGGATGCCGTGGCTACCACAAGCCAAGTTCCAGGCATGGAACTACATTTACCATTACAAGGCCAGCCAACGGCGAATGAAGACTCTAATAATGATATCCCATTGAAGAAACAATGCTTGCAACTCCCTCAAGAAAATATGGACGCAAGAACGTCAACCTACTCGATTAATGAGGAAAACAATGACATTCATGACGGGACTGATTTCACCCAAGTCACCGTGCGAAAACACCGCCCAGCTGGAATCCCCTTGATTATCAAGCCAAAGCAACACGGGGCTTCTTTCTGGAAAATCAATCCAAACAAGATTGCAAAAGAAATTGTAGCAGTATCACAAGAGAAGGTACTCGCCCCACGCATAAGAAAGGACGGCACTATCACCGTCAATGCGGCATCACTAAACGCGACAAACAGACTACTTGCGATGAAATCCCTAGTCGGAATAGACGTGTCGATGACCGTCTCCGAGTCGTACACCCGTAATGTTGGCAAGATCAACAATATCCCAGTCCAATATTCAGACTTTGAACTACTCGACTACTTAAAAGATGCTGGTGTCATCGCGGTCCAGCGGCAAATTTCATACACAAGGAAAGAAGACGGCTCCATGGAGCAAGAGCCAACGGAAAGTGTCCTGCTTAAGTTCCCGCAGGATCAGCCGATGCCCTCCCAGGTTTTCCTGGGATTCACAAGCCACCCGGTGATGGAATACTTCGGCATCCCGACACAGTGTTTCCGCTGCCAACTTCACGGACACATTGCAAGACATTGTCGTGGCCAACAGAGGTGCAAGGTGTGTGCAGGGCCGCACAGCTACAAGGAGTACATGAACAAAACCAACCCAAAATGTGCCAATTGTGGCGAAAAACACTGTGCTTCGTATTCAGGCTGTCCTCATAAAAAATCAGCCGCTGCAGCCAGAAAACACGAGATCCTGAACGGACCGATAAAAAACAATCGCTCCCCGTCCCCAAACCTAGAAATTATACGCCCACCACCTGTCCCTTTGCCTCCTCCCCACCCACCTCCACTCCCTCCTCGACCTCCTCGATCAACACAGCAAGTCCAGATGTCTCAACAACCTCCCAGGTCATTGTACTCGGACGCACTAAAGCGTCGCCAACAACACGGCCAGATATCACACCAACGCCCGTCTACTTCTGGTCAGGCTGCTGGAGGAGACAGTCCAGCAGCGATCACACCAGTACCAGCTCCCCGCACTCTAAGAAAAGGCATTCATCGACATGAACACCATCCGCAATACTCGGAGACACGAAGATCGAGTGATGTTGAACACTTACTGGTACCCATGTTTTTTACAGCTCTCCGGGCTATACTTGATGCTGTACCATCAGCCAACAACCTACCGGAAGTAACAGCGCTATTTACTCTAGAAAGGTTAGTTATGTCGTCACGTGCAGCTATGAATGAGGATTATTCCAATGCCTGACATATACAGTCATACAGGAATATTTCAGTGGAACACGAATGGATTACGGAAAAAGTCAGGCGATTTTCGTCAGTTTGTTGCACAATATAATATACCAATACTTGCATTATCAGAAGCTCGAGTAGATGATGATTTTCGTCTTTCAAATTATGTACTATACAAGTCATCTCGCCAACAAGGCCAAAGCCGAGCGTTATTGGCGGTAGGGAGAGATATAATATCTGTTCCCGTGTTTTCGTCAACTACAGAAGTTCCAGAATTTGTTGCTTGCAAGGTACGATGTGGTGAGACAATGTTGTATATAGTGAGTGTCTACATTGAACCTCGGACTCCGCTAACCCATTCGGAATTCTCTGCAATTTTCAACCACATTTCTACTCCTTACATAATATGTGGAGACTTTAATGGCCACCACACTATGTGGGGGAGTGATCACTGTGATCAACGTGGAAATCTCATCGGAAAATATATGGACGAGAACAAGATTTGTGTCCTCAACGACGGGTCCCCAACGTTCGTCCGGGGCCATACCTATTGCAGCTATTTGGATCTGACACTATGTTCTCCAGACATTTCACCTCAAGCGACATGGACGACTGATAGAGAAACCCGAGGCAGTGACCACTTCCCAATTCTCATTCAACACCCAATTTTCGATGTGCGTGGACAACATTATCGAGTTCGAATAACGAATTGGAAAATGTTCAGGCACTTCAACACTCTGAACCTTCCCAATGTAAAGGAACCCGAGGAATTCGCAATCTCTGTTTTAAACAATTGTGAACGAGCAACGCGTCTTGTGACCGTACCTAGTGGACACGTCGGCGTCAATGGCGAATACGAAAAATTACGGGCAATAAGGCGCAGAGCAGAACGTCGTTATCGAAGATCTGGTCGTATTGAGGATTACAACGAGGCCCAACACATTCACAAACTAATACGACGAGAGCTACAAATTCTCTCCATTCACCGATGGAAGAAGTTCAGCAGTACTCTAACTTCGTTCACTCCGATACCGAAGGTATGGAAGATACTTCGTTCTCTTCGTACACCAGTAATACAAAAACAACCTTTCCGGGCTCTAGCTCTCCTTCGAGGTACATCGGAGGTAGTAATTGCGAATGAATATTGTGCTTTGCTAACGCAACGAAGTGGTATGGTGTCCTCTTTAGAATACCGTTCTTCTCACGAGAAAGCGACTCGTGCATTCAAGAAAGAGCTGCACTCAGTGCAAACAGACCTAGACTATGAATTCAACACCCGTGAAATAGAGTGCGCGCTACAAAATATTCGAAAATCAACAGCTCCTGGTCTTGATAAAGTCACTTATGACGCTCTTTCAAATCTTGGCCCTGCTGCTACTACCGCACTTCTTGAAATATATAATGAAATTTGGAGAACAGAAAATATACCTGAATCATGGAAGCTGGCTAAGGTAGTTCCACTACTAAAGCCTGGAAAATCACCGTTAAATTTATGATTCATTCCGTCCTGTAAGCTTAACAAGTTGCGTCGGTAAACTACTTGAGAAGATGATACATAATCGCTTACAGTGGTGACTCGAAACAAGTGAAGCGTTCCCCGAAGAGATAACAGGATTTCGCCCTCGAAGGTGCACAATGGATGGCATTTTAGATCGTCACCAGATACGTTGAACACGAAAGCAACAATGGAAACATTACAGTTGCACTCTTCCTAGATATTCGTCGGGCATTCGACACTGTTAGCCATGTTCACGTTCTTCAAGGACTGGTACGGCAAGGTGTACGTGGACGGATGCTTCGGTGGATAAAATAATTTCTTTATTGTAGAAACATAATAGTAAAAACGAACGATGGAGACGGCATGAGACATGAAATACACCATGGAGTACCCCAAGGCAGCGTGCTGAGCCCTACTCTTTTCAATGCAGTAATGGCACAGCTATCGTAGCAACTTGAATCACCTTTAAAAATATCCATCTATGCGGATGAGATACGTATATGGATCTCTGGTTCATCTCGAGATATCCTAAAGAATAAGTTACAAACGGGCTTATACACCACTTTTAGATTTCTAAAAGAACGAGGGATGGAACTCTCTGCCGCGAAATCAGCATTTCTGCCATTTACAAGAAAGAAACTCCCTGGGCTTAGGCTAGATCTCAACGGAGCATCAATTAAAATGGTTAAATCCTATAGATTTCTTGGTGTTATACAAGATCAATTTCTGACTTGGTCCAAACATTTTGAAATGTTAGAGAGTAGAATCAATTGTGTGATTAATGTATTTCGCTGCATTGCAGGGGCAAGGTGGGGAGCATCAATAGATGCGATGCTCTCATTCCACACAGCGCTAATACGACAAGCGATTGCATATTCTATTTCGGTGTTAAACGGACTGGATTCAAGAGATTTGTTAACCACCCTGGACGCTACCATGACTGGAGATCAACATGGACATTCAAGGCATGCAAACAAAAACATCTGCTAACGCACAGATTGCAAGAACATTGACTCTCACATCTGGAAGAAAAATACAAAGACGACATTCACGTGCATACTGGTGGATCAACCACTGAAGACGGATCGACATCAGCCTTTGTTGTACCTGATTTTAACCATTGGTTATCCTTTCGACTATCACATCCTACTTCCTCAACCACTGCGGAATTACATGCTTTACTCGCGGCTGCAACGTACATAAAAAACAACCCGGCAGCGAATTCTTCGGTAATATGTACTGATTCAAAGGCAGCTTTGCAATCTATTAAGACTTTGAATAGTCGTAGTGAACGCAACTTCCTTGTACACAAAATTTACTTAGAACTCTCTGATGCCATCGAATTTGGCAATACTGTACATCTACAGTGGGTCCCCGGGCATACCGGTGTTTCAGGAAATCACCAAGCTGGCCAATTGGCTACCGCAGCCCATACAAGTAACAACGTCCACCTCACACCTTTCACAAAGAGCGACGCCAAAAGATACATCCGTCGACTACGCGAGCGAATGTCTCACGATGGTGGCTAGCAGCATCCCACAAGACAGCCTGCTCCATCTAATCGATCCGGACCTCCGTTGCCCAGTATACGCCTCGCAAGTGGGCTCATTTTCGTCTTCTGCGCATGAGAAAGGAAGTAGCGGTGACGTCAGAATGCCGAGCCCTGATTGGCTGATCGCGGTCCCCTATATGAGCGTCGTCTGCTCCTTTGCAACAACATCTGCTCCCAACGTCGTCTGCGTCTGTCTTACCTTTCCTGCGACTTTCGGAAGTGCAGGTCTTTACGAGCGAGCTCGACTTCGCCTTTCAGAGAAGGCAGACGAAATAACTCGAGCGGTTCGTTGTTTTTGTCGAACAACTAGCAGACGCGCATCAAGGAGGGAAGTCAAAGTACTCACTGGCGAGGTGTCCCGAGACGCCGAGGTTTGTTTGCTAAGAACCGAGAGTGAGCGTGTTAGTGTCCGCAAGTTCCCTCCCAAATACTTTTTCCCCCCTTTCGTGTGCGGCAAGACTCCTCATTCTTTAACGGCGTCGGCGGGTTGGCGCAGTTAACGTCGTCTGCTTTACGTCTGCTAGTCAAAGCGATGGCTCCTTTACCTTTCCTGCGTCTGTCGGATATTCACCGCTTTTTCACCGGCGAGAGTCACCGTTGCCTCGGAAAACAAGGAGATGACAAGAGGAAGAGATTAACCTCTTAATCTAAAATTGAGGTCAGTGATCACAGTATAATACGGGAAGGGTTCACAAGGGTCGCGCGGGCACATTCCATTCAGCACGCCAGCCGGTCGTGGGCAGACGGTCACCGAGTCGGAGTGGCTGCTAGGCCTATCTGCCGAGTTCGCTTGGTCGGTGTCGGTGGAATCGTGGCCGTTGGAGCTTTTCCCGGGTGTTTGTGGATCCAGCGTTCTTGTTCGTCGTGGTCTGGTTTAAGTACTTTTTACTTTTTTCTTGCTGCTTGAAGTCCGGACGCGAGAGAAGCGCACGTAGAGAAATAAACGTCCGTTGGTCGTCGCGACCGCGACGCTGTCGGCCATGCTGATTTGATCGTAACAATAAGTGCGTAGCTTCGGAGCTGTCGTAGGATTTTGTCGTAACCTGCGCAAAACTTACGAAAATTTCGGTTTGTGAATACGAATTTGTTTTTAAGTTTTGTCTTACGCATATTTTTGGCGTAAGATAGTTTCGTGAATCTGGCCTCTCCACTTGCAAAAGTCGCAGGAAAGGTAAGACAGACGCAGACGACGTTGCGAGCAGACGACGTTGCAAAGGAGCAGACGACGCTCAGATAGGGGACCGCGATCAGCCAATCAGGGCTCGGCGTTCTGACGTCACCGCTACCCCCTGCGCGAGAAGCAGACGAACTTGCCCTCCGCATACTCCTATTCAGCCAGATCAATCGAGACCCTTAATCATCGCCTACGACTTGGGGTAGCATACACGGGAAGCTCCTTCACCGGATTAAACAAGTAGAAACACTCAAGTCGCACGCGCGACAACCCGGTCGAAGACGTCGAACATTTAATCATGGACTGCCCGAGATATGATGAGTGGCGCGCCCGCTTACGAATTAGTCTCGGGATACTCGACAATCGTCCATTTTCTCTCGCCAAAGTTCTAGGTCCTTGGCCCGACTTAAAAAATAAAAGCTTGCATTAGCCTTACTAACTGCATTTCTGAAAGACTCAAAGATGGAAGCCAAATATTAAGTTCAATGAATACGAGTTACTGGTATAGCAGGATACAATTACACATATTTTGTACCACTGTAGCCTACTGTACACGTCGTACTTCTCAAAATGCACTTTCTTGTGATATTACCGCAGCACGTTCATAGTTTACTTCATTACTCATTATGCCCAGATTTTATAATTATTGAACATATCCTATCATACTTTACCCCACTACTAGCATTGAAGTAGCCGGCCCCAAAATATGGTACTAAAATCTTAATCTCAGTAAATAAACATAGAATTGAATTTATAACGTTAGGCACTATGAATCAAATGTCCGCCAAGGTCGATAAGGTTATTCTGCAGATATCACGTCTTTACTAGGAGTTCTTTTTTCACTCAACGTATGAGGGTTAGTGAAACAAACCTTTTTTCCGCAACATTTAACTTTGCTCTCAAAGAACGCCCTAAGTTATTCGTAAGCTTTCTTTCAACACACGTCTCATTTTAAAAATTCTTACATCACAAATTTGAGAGTCCTACACTTATTTTTATTTAGTTATGCTTTATATAGTTGATATGCAATCCTAATTTCAATAGCAAACGCACATATAAGACGTCGCCCTAACAATAGTCTGCACGACGTTGGAACAGCAAAGAAGTTCTAATCAGAATTCAATCAGACCCTACCACCCAGCGAGCTTTTCCCCATTTTATTTTTTGGACCGATATGTCCAGCCACACGTTATGATTCAACACGTTTCTCCCTTTACTTTTTGCTTTCATTCCCCATGTTAGTAAGGGGAAAAAAACAGCAAAAATCTATGAACCATCTAGATTTAAGACAGGCCAACCGACTGAACATTGCACGGAGGTTTGCCCAATTAGAGAACGGGTGGCCGGCGAGTGCAGAAATAAACAATATAAACAAAGTAAAACCTGTGCCGGTCCGATCCGGTGGCTCTAATTAGGCGTATCTGCCTTCACCGCCTGTATTCGCTCTACGCTCAGTTTTGCAATTGCGATGGACCACACCTGACGAAAGGAGCTATCCCAGGCCACCTTGCGACATGAACGTATTCACTGACTACTCGGCTGAAGCGTCGTGGCATTCCTTTCCGAAAGTCACGTGACATGCACACGGCATCGGATTGGCTGTTATGGCGCGCATCCTTCACTGCGTTCCATCATGAGGTGAGATGCAGTATACCTCTCCTTTTTTGCGTCTCGGTGGATTTTCCTGTTGAGAAGAGAAGATGAGAGAAACTACTGTATCTGCCCCTGCCTCCGCGGATGACAGTTTAAAGAAGAGGTTGTGTTTACTGAGCTACCTGGATCGAGTGGCTGACTAAACTTGTGCTCGAAGTATTCGCAGCATTTATGCTCTACAGGGAGGGGCGGGGGCATTTTTCTGGCACTTATCAAAATGGCGGCTTCTATCTGGGTGATAGACGCAGAACAGCAAGGGCTCTAGGTTTGGACAGTAGGCGAGAAAGTCGGCGAGATCGCTGGCCGCCGCGATCGAACAGCGCAGCACTGTGATTGGTCAGCGCCAAGGTTTATCGCGGCACTGCCAATCGCAGTGATTAGAAGATCTCACCGACTTTTTCGCCGAGTGTCCAACTTCAGGCTGTTCCTCACGGCTGCGACTAGTTACAACCAGACGAGTGCTTACAACGGGATGCGCATCAGGACAGCCGGTCGTAGGCTTTCACACAAAAGCTTAAAACCGGTTTTTATTCTTTCCGGGCGTAAGTGGTTGGAAATGCGTGAACCACCCTGGGTAAAACACAGCACAAACTCAGTATACTGTAGATGTGCTCAAGTATACTAAACGTTTAGTCTACCTACGGAAAGCGTACTGAAATTGTACCTATAGTGCACATGCAGTATAAAGCGGTGCCGTACTGAAAGTATAGTCGTAAATACGAAACTCGCCCATGCACTTGTACTGTAGTCAGAATATACTGTAACCGTACTCAAATCATTTGTACTGTAGTCAGACTAAACTGTAACAGTACTCAAATCATACTAATAACGTATAATTATGGTATACTTCGGTAAGTCTTCTCAAGTACACTTATTTCAGTAGTCCATAAGGGTATTCGGTAGTACATTTAGAGTGTGTGACTATTTACCAAGAAAATATCGTAAGCTACTCGGCCTTTGTTGAGCGAGATACCGTGCCGATAGGTTATGAAATATGTGTAGAGAAGCGTACGAACTATTTATGATTCCGAATACATATCGTTATGTGAACATCTTGCTGGAACTGCCGGAAATTTCCATCAGCGATATAAGCATGAAACTCTAATCACAACAATTATAAACAAACAAAATAAATAACAGGAACATACAATGGTAAATTTTTAGGGAATACGTTAGCATGACCCTTGAAATAGTCACACACGTCCCCCTTTTAATGATACCTTCCATGCCTTTAGTCGGGACATTGCAGTCACAATTTAGAAGCCGGTTCTGAGCACGAACTATTGTTGACGGTGCTTACAATGTAGATCTGGAGAAATGCTTGAACTGTGTAAACATCGATTTCCATACAAATATAACAATATGAGTAAAATTGTAAACCAGTGGGTAACCCAAGTTTGATACACTGGAAGGACATTATCTTCTCACATTTGATACAAACGCATTATTCGGGTGATCTTAAGAAATGTAAGGCGTGAGTACTGAGCTAAACATTGCACAAAATAGTACTTTTTCCTTTTTTGATAATAATATACCCTTTCCTAAAATCAATCTGACAACTTTGAACTCTATGATCATTTCGGTGTATGGCATCTGTGTCACAAAATGTCCGCCTTCTTTATTTATTTATTTATTCATTTAGTATGCCACTCAGGGCCAAAGGCATTAGAGAGGGGAGTGGTAACAATCAAGAAGAAATTAAACAAACAGAGTACAGCAAAAATGGTAATACAAATAAACAAAAAATGGCATATAATCATACAATGTTAGCTAAGGCGCTCTTGAAGTGATGGGAGTCTTCGATAGTGGCTATTGAAGCAGGAGAGGCGATTCCACTCGTCAGATGTGCGTGGCAGAAATGACTGAAAGAAAGCGTTAGTTCTGGCTAGATGCGAATTCCAACCTTATTAGCATGATCAAACCGAGGTGAGATGTACTGAGGAGGTGTAAAGTGTCAGTTCGTCGTGCAGATGCGAATGGTAAAACAATTTATGAAAGGAGACTTGAGACGAAAAGCTTTACGGCGAGATGCGAGAGATGGCAGGCGTTGAGAGCTAGACTTCATTGAACTTATGCTCGCGGTTCGGTTATAGTTAGAAAGTATAAAACGAGACAGAATTATTTTTGGACCATTTCGAGTGAGTTTATTAGGTTTTCTTGGCTGGGATCCCAAACTGACGCGGCGTATTCTAATTTAGAGCGAATTAGCGTGGTGTAAAGTTGCAGTTTTAACGACGAAGATGCTCGGGCAAAATTACGTCGAAGGTATCCCAACATCCGGTTAGCATTATTAATCACGTATGTGGTATGGGCGGTCTAAGTCAGATCATGTGAAATATGAATGCCAAGATACTTGTAAGAGGATACAGGGTCGAGGGGGTATGTTATTAAGGCAGTATTTTGGCAATTGGTAGGGTTTTCTGGACACATGCATTAGTTTACACTTGTTAATATTTAATTCCATGCGCCATGCTTCGCACCAGACAGAGATAGCGTTAAGGTCAGATTGAAGGCAGATTATGTCATTATCGCAAGTTATTTCACGAAAAAGTCGCAGTCATCAGCAAACAAGTGAATGTGGGAGGAAATCTTGATCCTGATGAAGGAAGGTGTTGAAGATACTACCGAGCAAGGGATTTCTGATAGCCGTATGTTCGAGACGACTGCCCAACGCGATCCACAAGTTAGATGTGATGGCTTCGTAAGAGTTTATTTCGGAGTTTGATCCGATCCGAATTTCGTCACATGTTTGGCTAAAAAGCCTTTTGATGTCGGAAAATAAATCGTGGGGCTCATGGGTCGCCGTTTTCGACTGGTCAGTTTTTATGTTCACACCAAATAAACTCAGACAGATAAAAAAAGAAATTACAAGGAATCGAATAAAACATTTGTCGTTGACGCGAGAAAGTGACAGTGCACGATGTGAAACAGCATCATCACCGCGTATTGTTTGGCTAATGATCAACTGATTTTCGAACGAAGAGATGGCACTGAATTTTGAAAAGGTTCTATTATTCGTAATTACTTAATGTGAAATAATTTAGGCTCAATCGTTAAAGGTGTTCCGGTGTCAAGTGCCATCGAAAGGTTAGAGCACAAAGGGTCAAAATTATTTAGCAGAGGGCTGACTTTTGTGTTTAATTAACATTCGGTAATCATAAATGCCGATATGGACGATTGTGACTCGTGGAGATACATCCGCAATAAGAAATTTAGTTTGATGTTTTCAGAAACAGTCACAAAGAGTAGAGGTCGTTTATGTGATTACGATCTTAATTATTAGGGTGTAGCTACGACGCGAATAATATGAACATCCGTCCAATTAAATATATCGTAGGTATAATTGCTGCTCCGATGACTTACATATTTATCTCTCTTTAGAAACCTTTTTATTAATTTATTTAACAAGACTGCAGGCCCCGCGGGAGCCCCGGTAGGTGTGGACGTATAATACATACTACAGGATATAATAAAAACGGAAGAACTTCAATACCATGAAACACCACTCCAGCACCAAAAAATAGAAGAACAATTAAAATCAAACCGTCAAACTCGTAGAGCGCGTAGCTGTACAAGAAAGTAATCCGGCGATGAGCCGCCAATGATCTCTGTAAGGAGTCTATTGCAATCAGTTATTTTTTTTAAATAAATTTGTTTTTGAAGATGTTAACATTACCGCGGTATGGTCCCAGCAATCATCCGTGATTGAATCGCCAGTCTCGACGTAAAACAGGTGTTAGGCAGGGGGAAACGTCAAACTTCAGGTGTTTATGGTAAAATAAGTATAACAACTTGAGTTTCAGGTGTCTTCGACGTAAATGAAGATAATATAATTGATTAGTGTCTAACATTTGTGATAGACTATCTAATCGCCGGAATGTACAACAAAAAAATCTTGCTTCTAGATTTGTATTTTTTTTAATGATTGCATTTTTTTTAGTGTACGGGTTTTGATGCTGGCACGCGAATTCTAAATGTGGCCTTACTAATGTTTTAAAAGCGTTAAGTTTAAAAGATGGCTAAAGGTAGTTTTCTTCTTAGAGAACACATGGTCTTTTAGTGCAGTAGAGCACGCATTGGAAATGTGACCGTCCAAAATCAAGTTTATTGTAGTTGTTCCACCGAGGTATTTTCATCGCGTTGATTCCCCAAGCCTAACGCTGTGTTTTCTAGAAGAATGCAACTGGAAATTGTATATTTTTTGAAGAAAAGTATAATAGTATTATTTAACTACAACCAATTTAATATAATGCCATTTTGCTCTAAAACGTTTGGAAGAACACCTTAATCGCGTTCAGCAGACTTTTCAAGGAACATAACCTTAATTGTCCTTCAAAATTTCGTTTTGGGAAGAATTATTCAACTGCAATAATTTCAATTACACAAAAATAGTTTTTTATTCTAAAAAATACTAAAGGGTGCAGCGAGGTGATTAAGAAGTGATATTTAAACCCTGGTGAGTGAAGAAACTGTTCTGTGCCTCTATTTTCTACTCTCCTAGGGTAAAGATGTGTGAAATAAATTTGTTTTAGGTGTGTCTTTAGATTTCACCAAGACCGTTGACCGCCCTTATATAAGAAATTTTTAAAGAAGCTTAAAACGTATGGCATAAGGCCAAGCATCCATATCTTTACAGTCCCACCTTAATTATCGCCAACTCTATGTTCACGTCAATGGTTATTCTTCCCCTATATAACCGATAAGCTCGAATGTTCTATAAGGTAGAAATTTGGGACCGTTTGTTTTAAGTACTACATAAATGATACCGTAAACGTCACCGTAAAGTCCAAATTCATAATTTACCCAGATGATACGAACATAGCCTTTTTGCATGAACCCTGTAATGAAGTAACTGATATGGCCGATCAAGCATTAGTTAAAATAAAACCATGCGGAAATATCAACGCATTAAAAATAAACAATAGTAAAACAAAAAAGCTATACACAGAAATAAGCACATCGTAATAACAAAAGTTCCAAGTACAAGATTTGTTTTGAATAGAAATAGTCGTTTTAAGACTCTCGGTGTGTTTTTAATGAAATCGTGTGATGGGTGAAAATATAAACTACATCATTCCGAAGCTATCTCGTGTGGTGGGATTATGAATCGATATCGTTTTGTTGTCGGAGACTATTAAATTATTTACTTACATTTTTTTTACATTTTATAACATTTAACGTAGTATCATCTCGTTGTAAATATTTAGGAGTAATACAAAATTATTTCTATTACAAAAATATATTTGGGGAGTATTTGTATTGCGGCCTATGATTTCCACCTTGCCGAACTATCTACAAATTCTTAAGATTATTCATGTTTATCAATTATATAAATATCGACTATGCACTAGTTTTAAGAGAGACGAAACAAGGGGTACGCACGTCTTTTATGGTAAAGTTGGCGTTGTTAAGAACGCACTTGTCATCGTACCCCGTTCGTCACACAGAGAGGTGCAGAAGGTTCACTCCGCGAAAAAAGTATAGCTTTCAAATGCTGAACCATACCCTTACACGTCTGTTAAATAATTTGTAAGTAAATAACCATGAATGTGAAAATCGAAACCCTGAACTTCTGCGTTTGTTTCTTTTGTGCTTAATATATCGTTTTCTCTTTTTCGTACTCAATTGCGGCCGAGTGATTACGATAACTTTCCCTTTGTTTTATTTGTAGAGAAACGATTTTCACTGGTTTGCTGCAATCGTTTTACGCGCAAAATAAAGTGTACGAATTTCCTGCACGCTTCCAGGCGACCGGCACTAGGAGGAGTCCGAGAACTATTAAAGCTGCCCACTCCATCTTTTTACCTCACACGCGATATTGAAATTGATGGAAATAAAGCTACTAATAATATTAATATGTCATTATCATCACCATTCATCATGCATCATCATCATCACAATCTCATCATCATCATCATCATCACCCCCATCATCACCAACACCATCACAATCATCATCATAATCATCATCTCCTAGACTTAAGAGTCACCTCGCGTCTGGTTTGCACTACAGTAACCGACAACTTAAGCAACCCGAAGTGCGACGAGTATCGTCCATATTGTCATCACTCCGCTTGATTGCGGGATGAGCCGATAAAAACGACGCCGAAGATGGAATCACAAAGCAAGAAGCGTGAAACTATAATGTAACGCCCCACATTCTGAAGTTGTCTGTAGCTAGAGAAATAAGTAGTAGCGCATTACGGAAAAGGAAAAAAACAAACGTGATCGTCGGTGATCTTGAGATTAAATTGAGCTCCATCGATCTAGCCTTGAGGCAGTCATTTTATCATAAACAGTCTATGTACTTTAGTTACACTAGCGCTCACAACTGTCATTAAGGCAGCGATCGTTGACATTTCCCAAACGTCACTGAGCTCAACTATGTTGTCCGATGTTACACGGTACATAGGTTTAACAACCAGGGATAAGATGCACGTCAAGGGACACAGTTGAAACCGAAACGAAACCAAAAGTAATGTCACACTGCCTTCTTTTTTAAAGTGATGAAAATGAATATATTGCGCACTTTTCATTCATTGTAAACGTTTAAAACAAATTAAAATGAACTTGTCTTTTTTTAGAGCAAAGAAATTATAATTACAACGTTTCACACGAATTGAAGCAAGATATACATAGCGAAAGTCTTAACGGCACCGACATCAAAATCGCCACCATCGGCGAGCTTTGGCTTCTGCTGCGTGCCGTGATCGTTCTAGCGGCAGCTCTGGCTTCGAATCATGCTTCTTCCAATAATATTTGCTGCTACGATACTTTGTAGATACTTCTCCCCATCTTCCGCAATATGATGTGCTTCGCAAGCGCTTGACATGAGCGGCGATGCGGTGAACGCCTCCATCTTTATCTCTATAGGGGCGAACCCCCATCAGTTAAAAGCCTCTGACACGCCAAAAAAAATATTTTTTTTCATGCTAGGCGTTGAAATGGCATATCAGGACATTAGAAAAAAATTGTTTCACTATAGAGTTGCGTAGTTTTTTTTATAAAAAATAGAAATACGAGGCCCAATTCAAAGTTCCCGCCGTGCACTGTGACGTAACAGTGTACCGCAAGGTGTCGGGGCGGTCAGAAGGGAGGCATCGAGCCACGTCACTAAAAGTGGGTTCACCGGAAGTCACGTGAGTTTCACTCCTCGTGCTCTCCGCGACCGTGCCTAAGATTTTTTTTTCTGCTTTTTGTACGAGCGATTGTAGAAAACGAAGTTTCAGTTCCACTAGCTCTTTACCGCTGCACCGTTGGTTAGTTTGCGTGCTGTAAAATTTGAGGACGAAGAGTCAGTGGATCGACGTGATGGAGGTCAATGATGAAAGCGTTGCGAGTACAAGCCAGTGTACGAGTGCATGCCGTCAGTCCGAGGATACAGAGCTATACTGGGCGCAAAACAAGCTATCAAGTTTTGAAAAAAATTTTAGAACGCTCGCAGAAATTAGGATTGCTAGCATACGACACGCCCGATCGCATTGCTGAAGGTTCAGACACCGAGGTCGTTGAATCATCGGATACTCTCCAGGCTAAAGATGCCTGCCGTCTAAAGAATACGAACTGGTTTGTGTACGAAGTACAAGTAAACGTCGAGCACAAAGTACATATTTTGTCTAGAACATGAGTAGAACTTGTTTACTAGGTGCACATGCGGCCGATGTATGTCTCTCGGAAATGCATGCAGTGTGATCTCTTCTTCAGTTGCTGAAATACCGGGACAATCCCTCACACAGCACCTTCTAGGCATTGTAGTTGATCACGTCAATTCACTGACTCCGCTTCTTCTACCTTTACAGCAACATTAAGCGATGAAAGGCAAATAAAAGAAACCTTGTCTGCTTCGATCGCTCGTGGAAATGCGGAGAATAACAAAAATATTTAAAAAAATATTACACGCGCTCGCGGTAAGCACGAGGAGGGATACAACTCACGTGACTTCCGGCGATGCCTACCTTCTGACCGCCCCGACACCTTGCGGTACACTGTTACGTCACAGTGCACGGCGGGAACTTTGAATTGGGCCTCGTATTTCTATTTTTTTATAAAAAAACTACGCAACTCTATAGTGAAACAATTTTTTTGTAATGTCCTGATATGCCATTTCAACGCCTAGCATGAAAAAAAATTTTTTGGCGTGTCAGAGGTCTTTTTAAGCTCTGTTTCACATTATGCTGTAGCGAAGCGAACGCTAGAACCGCGAGCTCATCGCGTTGGCAGCTGCCCTTAATGCACGAGAGCTTGTGCCGCCGAGATTCGCCCGAGAGCAAGGAGCTCGCGCTTGTAGCCTTCCTGCCTGACGTTTCGGCACCATGCCGAAACGTCACTGTGACAAAACGTCACCGTCACGTTTCGGTGCCCGGTGCCGAAACGTGACGTGACGTTTCGGCAGCGCGCCGAAACGTCGCGTGACCAAGCGCGTTTCGCGCGGGAAAGAAAAAGGAGGGGAGGAGGAGAGGGTACAGATGAGGATTAGGGGCATACCCTCCCCTCAGTAGCTCCTCTCCTCGTCAAGAGCTGTGCTCTAAATCGGCTTTACAGGAAGTTGTAAACCTCCTTCATTTTTTGTTTAATCTACAGCGCTACACTGGTGAAACAAAGTAGGTTGTTAAAGTGCCGTTTTCGCCCCTCTATCGAGTTTTATTAGAGAAATATGTAGAACATAGAAAGTATGGTAACATGCTTAGCAATCTAATAGTTAGAAAATTTAAATAATATTAGCTCCTACATAAAATATTAACAAAAATTTAATTTGTAAAACGACGATCAATGTGTAAAACGTGACGCTATCTTAGAATAAATCACACGTACAAACCGATTTTTAAAGCGGCATATTCAAATTTGACCGCTCACCTTTTGGCTCTTCTGTTTTCAATAGTCTTATCTGGTTTGACCCGGGAACTGCGCCAACACGCACATGTTTACGCTCAATATACATTATCTGAACTGCTAGAACTCCTCATATACTGCAATTCTTTTTGTGGTCGAATTGACAGAGCACTTAGCAACCGTAGACGGAAACATTCGCCAGCAAAGAAATGTTTACGCTTGCCCACCGCCACGCAATCTACACTCCATTCTTTGTGCAGAAAGCGATATACACCCATAGTCGGTGACATTGCAGGAGCAAAGTGGAAGCTCCTCCCACGTCTTTCCACTTTAGCAAAGCGCACTTTGGAGGGAGGCGACCTCCTCTCCAGCCTTCGCTGCTGCTAAAGTGGAAGGAGGTGGCTGGAGCTTCCGCTTTTAGGGGCGAAGCTCCTAAGGATCTAACCTTGTCCGTCCGGCGTCCGTGCTCACATCGATTGCCATACCATCGGTCTTCTTAAAAAAAAGAAAAAAAATGTTGGCGCAGTTGACGGGACGAGTAGGGGGCTCTGAGATGTGGTAGGAACTCAAGAGCTCGGGTTTCGGTCATGGATGAAACGTTGCATGTAGCCGCTCAACGTCTATACAGGAGAGGTGCGCTGCGGTCAAATGCGCATATAATCGCGTTAAACTTTGCATGCATTGGCTCAACGTTTATAGACGAGAGGGCGCTGTGGTCAAATGCTCAAATGCGTATATAACCACGTTCCATACCACACATTCTCTTTCTGACATGGACCGTTGACTGAAGCGGTGGAGATGCGTTCCCACGGCTTCTAGCGGATCCAAGCTGATCCGCTACAAGAACCACTGGCTCTGCATTTCACCGACCATAAAGCAGTAATAATGAAGTCTAAACGCAACCGCGAACTCAGCACTACCTATGAGCAATAAAAAAATCAGCACCCTCAGCACTACCTATGAACAATAAAATCAGTATCATCAGCACCACCAGAGCTTCGCCCCAATCAACATCATTCACCACGTGGAGATGCGATCATTTTCTTTTGTAACCTGCCACCGACTACATGCAAGGTGTAAAGTTTGCCAAACCTCTTTCCGGTCATTGGTCAAACAATTAAAATGTTATTAGTAAGAGATGGTTGAAATGTCTAAGCAATCTTTAACTCAGGTGTTGTCTAAACAGTGGGGAAGGTAAATATGACAATGTGTGGCATAAGCTCTGGGACTGTCAGAAATGTTTTCGTTGTCTCAAGGACTGAACTTCTCAGATATGTTCCTGGAAGCACCGTAAACCTTTCAAAGTCACCAGTATGAAGGCCCAGGAAGTGTTGTGAGGAGCTAGGTAGACATTCTGAACGAAGTTGTTCTTTACATCAATCCTGGGACCAACATGTTGGATGTTTTCCTTCCCCCAGGTTGCCTCAAAGACAATTCTGCGGCGTTCAAATATTTAGTAAAGTCCCAAAAGAAAGGGATGACGTTATGAACTGACTGCGACATTCATTTGGACGCTTGTGAAAGAAGGCCGTGAGGCAAGTGAAGGCACACGTTCGTTCACATAGTTTATCTGTGCAAAATTCGATTGGAATTCAGTATTGCGTAGCATTCAGACACATTACTTTGTGACTCATTTCGACGTGGAAAAAAATGAAACTTGTGCCGGTACAATCCGCTGGTATAATTAACCGTACACGCTTTCACCGCCTGCAGGAGCTATAAGCTGCGTTTCACCCCATCAATGGACCGCACTGAACGCTACGGGGTATCCCAGCCAATTCCGCTCTGTGGACGTATTCTCTGATTACTCGACCCTCGCGGCGTTGCACTCCTTTTCCGACAATCACGTGACATTTATACGCCGTCCGATTGACTCTGATGGCGCTACGGTCCAGCATGGGATGAGACGGAGTATATTACTCTGTTTCGTGTCTCGGTGGATTTTCCAGCCATGAAAAGGGGATAAGAGAAACTACTGGCTCTGACGCTGCCTTCGCGAACGAGCGTTCAAGAATCGGTTGTTTTTACTGCGGTGCCTGGAATGAGTCGCTTACTATACTTGAGCTCCCGTATATCTGAACTATTCGCAGCATTCAGTCGCACACATGTTACTACTTACAACCAGAGAGGCTCAAATCCACTTTCTAGGCGTCTTGTGAGTGCTTACAACCGGCTGCGCACCAGGGCAGCCAGTCGTAAGCATTCACAAGAGTCTTACACACGTTTGTTGCCGTTCCGGTAGTAAGCGATCGCAAATCCGGTTAACACAGCTGCGTTTCACAACGACCGACTGCGACACGACCAGTTTTGAAGCCTCTTGTGACGACTTACGACAGGCTGCTTAGAACTGCAGCCTGCCGTAGGCAGTCACAAGGGGCTTTCTTTTCTTTTTCAAGACACTGCGGTTCGTGGCGACCCAAAGACACTGGCCCGTGGCGACCCAAAGACGCGCATAAAGATGAATAAAAGACATGCAACACATTTTAAGTTCAAAAGCTCTTCTCCGGCTAAATTATTTCTCGTCAACCGGATCTTAATTGTCCACATCCACTTCAGCGGCAAAAAAGAAAGCGAACACACAAAATATTCTCAAATCTTCGTTCAGGCCTGATCAGAATATAGAAGCTATCTCGTAGTTTAGAAAGTAATCTCGCCACTGGCTTTCATTATTGTCACGGATAGTCTAAGAAATTTGGGGCGTGGGTGAGTACCGAAGATTTTATTATCGCTCCCCAGCCAACGAGATTCTGGCATGAATCTGCAGGAACTTCGAAGATCCAATAGGGATGCAAAAGCTTAATCATGTTACAACACTCCCTCCATTTATTAAACTGTCAATGCCTAGACACTCTAAGAAATTTTGATCGTCTGCTTTCAATATAGCCAGTCGCCGCAACCTACAGAGGGCGCTCGGCGAATATCTTTGTTTATATGTTTGGACTCACAAATACGATCTGCGCTGTTGCACTGAGCGCCATAAACTTTCATGCTCTGGGCCGTACTCCAGACAGTCTTATTTTTTATAATTAACCCGTTATTCACTGACAGGCGTTTGAACGGGCTTTCAAACTTAAGAACCGAAATATCTGACACAAAAAATATTGTATAACACGTTCCTATGTTAAACGTTTAAAAAGTACAGCAATGGTATTTTCGTTTTCTGATTTTTTGCCTATGACCCAGTGGCAGTTGACGCGATTGGTGTTGCTGGCATTATTAATAATATGAAGCTTTCGTCCTGCGCCGTAATAGAAGGGATTAACAGCAAGTTCTTAAAGAATTGCAATATGTATTCTTCAATAATTCTTTCAAAACTTTATAAGCAGTCTCTTATCCATGGTGTAGTCCCTAGCGATTGGGTGGTTGGGAAGGTGGTTCCTTTATATAAATCTGTCGGAAAACAAAACCCATCCAATTATCGACCAATTTCTTTAACAAGTGTGCCATGTAAAATATTTCAACACGTCATTTACTCGCAGTTGTTAAATTATCATGAAACTAATGATTTCTTCATAAGTTCACATCATGGCTTTAGAAAATATTTTTTATGAGAAACGCAACTAATATGCTTCACGCATGATCTCCATAATTTTCTTAATAATCATAATGAAACCGATTGAGTTTTATTTTGGATTTCCCAAAAGCCTTTGACAAAGTTTCCCACAAACTCCCTCTTCATAAACTACAACCACTTAGCATTGACTCCTGTATATAAAATAGGATTTATGCCTCTCTAACTAACCACCTGCAATACGTTACTGCTAATAATACAAATATGTTTACTGTTCCTGTCACCTCGGGAGTCAAACAGGGATCAGTGCTTGGCCCGCTCCTCTTTCTTATTTACATTTATGATTTGGTGCAGAACTTGTCGTCTTCTGCTTGCTTGTTTGCTGTCGATTGCGGGATATACCGGAAAATAACCGACATATCTGACACTATTCTTCTACAATCTGACCTTCATCGTATATCACTGTGGTGTAACCAGTGGCTAATGAAACTAAACACTAACAACTGCAAATCGACGAGAGTGTCACGGGCTCAATCGGTGTGTCATGCTTATCATCTAAACAGTAACCCGCTCGCTTCAGTGTCTTTTTTACAAATATCTTAGTGTTCAAAATAACTTTGTAATCTTTCCTGGAAGATTCATATTGAATGCGTAAATATCAGTGCTAACCGTATGATAGAGAACTTAATAATAAATTTCTTTCTCGCTCCGTCTTCATTAAAACTAACCACTGTTCAAAACCCTCATCCATCCAAAATTAGAATATGCTGCTGCTTTGTGGGACTCCGCTCGCTCGTCACAAATTGCTCTTATTTGATCCATTCAAAAGCGCTCAGCTCGTTTTATATTGGGACACTACCATCGCACTGCCAGCGTTACTACTATGAAAAATACTTTAGGTCTACCGTTACTAACTCCCGGCCGAAACATCTCTCCTTTTTGTCTTTTTCATAAAATATTTCATTAAATGTTACCAGTCGTGATAAACTAATTACTCCACTCTTCTACATATTTCCTCGCATAGATCATAGACATCTTGATATTCCAAATTTTAAAACTTCATTATTTCAATATCCTCATACGCCACAAACATCTATAAACTGGAACCACCTTCTCGCCTCGATTGGTAACACCAATGATATTGTTTTGTTTAAATATGCTATTTCTAATATGTGCACCTTATAGTTAATAATTAACAGCTCTCTCCCCTCTTCAATGTACTTACCTTGAGGGTATTTGAAATAGAAAAAAATGGTAGCTCCTACGCAAAAAAATTATGTATATATTGATTTGACGTGACCTTCCATTTGTTAATTGTAACGTTATCAGTGAATAAACTAAGTCCAACCATTGATTTTCCTACACGGAAAAGCACATAGCAACCGTAGAAGGAGAGAAGCGTAACAAAAGATATGTTTGCTCTAGCCCCCCCCCCCCCCCATCAAATATGTGGTTGAAAAGTTAATGAAAGCCTCCGCCCCATGATCCTCTGAACAGTGAGTAAAAGATAAGAGGAACCTTCGGTAACATATAGCGCTCCTGACAATCAGACATGTCGTTTCCACGAGGGGTCATCTTCTTGACTGTGCTCCTGGTAGCACCGACAACCTTTCAAACTACTCAGTATGAAGGCCCAGGCAGTGTCTTCAGTAGATTGGTAAACATCCTCAACGAAGTTCTCCTTTCCTTCGATCCTGGGAACAAGTTCCTGAACGTTTTTGTGCCCCCTGACTGTCTCAAGGACAACTCTGCGGCGTTCAAAGGTTTCCTGAAGTCCCGAAAAGAAACGGTAATATTGTGGACTGACGGCAAGAAACACTGGGACGCTTGCAATGGCAAGCCGTGCAACAAGCTTAGGCAGGTGCTTTTTCATATGATTTTCTTCATGTGCGGGAAGTGCGAATCAAATCATTTATTGCGTATCATAGAGACAGATTACTTCATGACTGCTTTCGTCGTGGCGGAAAACGCAAGTCACTTTCCGGACTATTATTCATGGGTATTAAAAGTACCATTTTTGCCCCCTTACCGTAAAGCCAGCGGTAGATACGTGATAGATTTCTACAACGGCAGTGTTTTCGTGACTAGCGAGTTTGAGAGAAATGTCGCTAAACACCAGACTCTCTCGAGTGATCTGTTGTCAAAACGGCGACGAGCGCTAAACGGGAGCTTTGTACGTTTTGCTTGTCTCAGTTCTAACGACTGCAACCATCCAAGCTTTAACGTTACTTTAATGCTCTTGGCGTACCGGAACGCTTCGGTTAGCCATATACATGATTTTCCCATTCATGATATGTATCTCAGCTCGTTTGTAAGTAGTTTAAACAATCGACCTGATAAAGATGTGTCAGACATCCTTACTGCTCTCCATCATTTTGGATCGGCTGGTTATTCCTTTTATGTTCGCAAGCGCAATCCTGTTTCCAAGGAGTCAATATTTATCTTGCCATTTTTGAAAGAGGTTTGGATAGGGTTTCTGGTGTCTTGCCTGTTACTGGTCTTGACCTATGGCCTCATTGCGAAGGTGACGCTAAGGCCGAATGCTGATTCATTAATCTTCATATTTCTGATGGTGGCGGCGTTCCTTCAACAAAGCGTTCGACTTCACAGCCGTTTGCTGAACACGCAAACGTACCGGGTTCTGTATGGCGTAATGGCCTTGATGTTTGTCGTGATGTCGACTGTCTTCAAGGGCCGCATCACGTCGCTTTTAAACAACCTTCCGCTGGACGGTGAGGTCACTCAGTTTGTTTCGATTGAGGACCTTCTTATCAAAGGTCATCGGCTCTGCGTTCTTGAGATACCTGCCATAACTGCTAGAGCTGAGTCGATAGCATGGATGTCCAAGAAGGGAAGTTTTATCAAGAGAGGAAGACAATGCTTCCACATTCAAAATCCAGATTCAAAGATTTATCGACGAATCAAATTTTCCGCTGACGGAAGAGACACCTTCTTTACCTTCAACTTTCGAACGGGTGACAGCGAGGACCTGAGACGAAAGCTTTATGATAAAGGCTACGTCGAGACCGAAGACACCGCGTTCTCGTACCCCGTAGGACCGGAAATGAGGGCATCTTCTGTCTACCGCCACGACATCGATGCGACGTTGAGTCGCGCGGTAGAGTCTGGCCTGTACGAAAGGAATTATGCATTCACGGAGTTTAAGAGACGATATTTTTACGAGGGTAGTTCGATGCACCCGGAAGAACTGGTTCTGAGTCTCAGCGACCTGAGACCCTTTTTTCTTGCTTGGCTCGTGGGAGTGACTTTCTCGATTCTGGTGTTCATTGGCGAAGCAGCTGTAGTTCGTCTGGTGTGCAGTAATTGCACAGAACGCGTGAGGGTGTTTGGCAAACAGCCGTCACGACAGAGGATACGAATAACAGGTACGACGAAAAGGGTTCGTCGTCGGTCCGGAGGTCAAAGAGAACTTCGTTAAACCTTCCATTAACGACGAATTGGATTGTATTTCGTTAGAGCAAAACATCTTAGGACACGTAAAAAACATAAGTATTTGGCTCGGTCTTCATTGAATAAAATATTTTTAAAATGATTTGATTTCTATATTTTGGCTCGGAACAGGGGAAAGGAATAAAATAAGTTGAGTAGTAAAACGTTTTCTCATAGAAGCCTCAAATGTATGGGGAAAAATCTGAAGGATTATCTTTCAGATGCATATAAACTTGAGTGCTTATCCATTTGGTACACACCTTTACCAATCCTGATACGGTTGTCTGTACTATAAAGGGCATTTACAAAGCGCTCATAGTAATCAAGAACATGAAGCTTTAGAAAGTATAAAGAAACACCAAATACACGAACGTGATGAAGTTTCAATGAGGGAAGGAGCACAATGAGTGTCTATACACATATCCTAAAACATGATTTCCCGAGATACGAATGATACATTTTAGAAAAGGGAATGATTATTGCTTCAAATATTTTTACGAAATAAAGTGCATCACGCGGAGATAAATATACCCTTTCTAGATGTCAGTGCAATCTAGCAACTGCATATCCAATGATGCGTTTGGACACCATAGATGCGTCAGTGTTCGGCGTAAACACGGCTAAGCGTGTATTAAAAATGAGTACGGTGTCAGCGTTCGGCGAGAACGGGTATGCAGTAAAACATTCCGTGCAAATTACGACCTCTAATGATGTTTGGTGGCATTAACCTATACATTCAACTGATGGTTGTTTGAAATGTATTGAGTGCCATACCTGTTTTCTTCGCTTGATGTTTTGTGTGTAAACCTCTCCCACTCAAAACCACACGTTTCTTAATGTAATGTTGTGAGGTTGTGTAAATATGGCTTTTATTGAACTATTCATAACAAATGTTTACGTCTTTATTTTTTTTAATAGACAAAAATATTCCTGCACGTGTGAGGTGTAGATAATTTTTATTTCTTTGCCATTTATATGCACTCTGTATGTGAAGACTTCTTTTGGTGTGATGTTTGCTATGGAACATGATTTGTATACTATGTGGCTGTGGCGTTTGTCCTTAATGTATAACTGTTCTTACTCTCAATAAGAGGAACTGTAGTACTTGCTCGCGCAGCATGGAATTGGGGCTGACATCCACACTGCTTTCAAATTTAGTATGTTATCTTGCTGTCAAAAATCTTGTCACCGATTGTGTTATAAATTTAAATTTCACGTATAAAAGTTGTGTGCAAACGGTTGATTGAAAATAAATGTTGTATTTTTCTGTCGGATTAACGTTTGTTATGTGCATTCATTATTCTGCATAATGGTCAACTTTAGCTAGATCGCCTGTTCTATAGCCTTAATAAGAACATGCCTTATCTGGTTATAGCAGCGGGCTTCGTGACCCACATACAACTATGCCGATTTAAGCATCCCCGTCTATATTTTTCATGAATAGGTTTAAATTTGTTCCCAAAAGCAACCAACCATATAGTTGTATTACTAATCCTTACCAGGTGATCTTAACAAAAGCACGACAGCCTTAGCTTTATTAGGTCATGATTGGTGATATCGGCTCATGCATACACCACTCAGGTAAATCATAAAAGCTCAATCGCACAGTAAAACCTGGTTCAGACATGTGCATATGACTGGGTTAAGATGGCATGCGTCAAGTTGTTGCTATGGCGACCCTTACGACGAGCCAATGGGGAGCGGTTGTGCCCCACGATGCAACGCAGTGCAACGCAGTCTATGCAATAATGTGTGAACGAGCCTTAATAGTATCGTGTAGTACGACTTTCTTTTTAGAACTGTTTATTACTTCAAAGCTCGAATCATAGGAAGGGCATTAAGAAATGTTTGTTTTCCTAACGATCGTTTCAGTTTGTTTGCATGACATGTTTCCGCCCGGTTCGGATTGGTGGAGCCAAAAAGGATCTCATCAGTGATACGAAAAGCAACTGAGGAAGAGGACAATATCAGATGGCGTGTGGATGCCAGGGTGTCGAGCTCTTATCGCAAGGATAGTGAGTGTACGCAAAGGTGAACTGCATTCACCTCAGCTCACTGTTCAAGCAAGTCCAGACGCGAGACGCTGTGGGATGAGCAGACGACGCTCTCATCAGCCCTGATTAGAGGGAGACAGTGGCAGTTATAATTTTCGTGTACCCCCTAGTCCTTCCAATCCGGGTTTGGCTCTCTGACGTCCCTACGTGTTCCCACCTTCGTCTCGCGCCCTGTTTTTCTACGTATTTTATTCGACTATAAATTTAAAGAAATGAAAATTCTGGCTTGTCGCCGAAATGCTAAACTGGTTTGCAACGTGAAGGACATCTGCTTTTGTTTAAATACGAAATATTTCTATAGCAACCAGATCTACGTTTGTCCCTGACTTGACAAATCTGGCTCCCGTGGTGAGATGAGTCTGAGACCTCTACATTCGACAGTTTTCAGCACCTATGCTACGTACTATGTCGAAATCATTGATCGGAAGCGTTAATGGCTTGAAGAAGAACACTACTTTAATCAGTGGTATTGGCGTTACTCATTCATTCCAGTTCCAACCGCCAATCCTAGATATAAATCTCTAGCTCGTGCTGAAGCCCAGTTCGCCAACGTCCTCGTCTTCTCACTCCGCTGAAGGGTTTCTTTATCCACCTCCGAAAAGAAATGTTTATTTTTTAACCACTTTCTAGCCCGTACACAAGCTGTACTGGTCATTCTACAACCGCACCAGAAGGAAGTCGGATCTCGCAGACTCGTACACTTCCGTCTCTTCCGGGAAACAATGTTTCCACCACTTTCATCTTCCAGAGCAAGCGTGGCTACAGGCTTTCGTCCAGAATGACCGGGTCCCCAATTTAGAGATATTGGTTTGACATCCTTGTCATGTACAGGGATCTGAAATCCGTTAGGTATGTCCACGACCATCGTTGCCAGAAAGCTTTCAGGAAGTGTTAGCTGAGTTTCCCGAGCGTTCGGAGCGATTCTGCTTCTTCATTTTGTTAGCCAGAGCCAGACGGTTTTGGTAACGACGTAATGATTTTTTTCAGTCGTGAAGTGCGACAATGATAGTGGCTGAGGTTCTTGCGCTCCACCGTACACGTAGGTCAGTGGTAGAGAGTTGATGATTGCTTCCACCTCGATGAGGAAAGTCATTAATTCTTCTTCAGTCAGGATTCGTCGTCCGATGGCTTTCTACAAAACGTTCTTGACTAACCTGATCAAAAGCTCGTAAAATCCGCCCCACTACGGGGCACGTTCTGCAATGAACTTCCATTGTGTCCAGCTATTTGCGAAGTAATTCCGCAGTTCTTCATATTGTAAGATATTTCAAAGCTCGTTTAGGTCTTTCTTGTTTCTCTTAAATGCCATCGCATTGACAGAGTAGATCACTGTAGGCACGCCTCTTCTTGAGATAAATCGTCGGAACGCACGCAGGAATCATTCTGTCATCATATCAAGTACCATTTCTAAGTGTAGTGGCCTGTTAACTGCTCACGTAAGCAAAATAAGGAAGTCCTTGATTTGTGTTTCCTCACTATGACACATACGGGTCCCGCAAAGTCGACACCCACGACCCCAAAGACTTCCGCTTTTGATGCACGATATGCGGGCAAAGGCGCCGTCATTTCTGACATTGGTGTGGCGTTTAGCCGTTGACATGCGATGTATTTTTGATTTATTGTTCTGTCTTCTGTCGAGCTTTTACAATTAAGTAACGCTCCCTCAATTGCCCGAGGGTGTAACGCACTCCTGCGTGCAATATTGTATAATGAGCTTCAGTTATCAGCAACTTTGAAAAGTTGTCGTCTTTCGGGAGCACAACGGTATGTTTTATTCAAAGGATTTACCAGAAAACCGTTGTCATGCTCCTACCTTAAGTATTCCATTCTTATGCAAAAAAAGAAAAAGGAATGCGCCTTATAGGAGAATTCGGTGGTAGAATCTTGGCATCTGGAAGATTTTTATGTTTCGTTTGAACATTCTAAGTTGTACATTCTTTACTATATAGTTTTTTTACTCTGTTCAATTCTTCCGCAGTCTGGGGTTCAGTTTGAGCAAATTAGTTTGGGCTTCATTACAAAGCGGTGTGCCCACGCCGTCGTTCGCCGAAGTCGCATAGCTGTACTAAACCGCTCGATTTCTGGATTTAACGTTTGGTCTGCTGTTGCCTTGAGCAACACTACCACCTTTTCTCCTTTTTTTTCTTTTATATTGAGTTTTTGTGGTCCACACTTCTCTGGCCCCTGCTCTCGTACTGTTTAAACAGCTAGGTCTTTTAGGGGCGAAGCTCCTTAGAGTCTAGCCTCGTCCGTCCGTCCGTCCGTCCGTCCGGCGTCCGTGCTCCAAAAAAAGAAAAATGTGTTTGCGCAGTCGACAGGATTCGAACCTGTGTGGGGAGACCCCAATGGATTTCTAGTCCATCGCCTTATCCACTCGGCCACGACTGCGGGACGAGTAGGGGCTCTGAGATGTGGTAGTAACTCAAGAGCTGGGAATGTCATGGATGAAACTTTGCATGTAGCCGTTCAACGTCTATACAGGAGAGGGCGCTGCGGTCACATGCGTTAAACTTTGCATGCATTTTCTCAACGTTTATAGACGAGAGGGCGCTGCGGTCAAGAGCTCAAATGCGTATATAACCACGTTTCATACCACACATTCGCTTTCTCACATAGATGAAAACGAACAAAATCAGTATCATCAGCACCGCCAGAGCTTCGCCCCAATCAACATCATTCACCACTTGGAGATGCGGTCATTTTTTTCACCATTTTGCACCCTTGAGGAGCTCTATGGCCGTGATTATTGTTGTCGGCAGGTCTGCTGGGTTCTCTTTGCATGGGAAGTGTTTTCAAGAGCAAGATAAAAATTCCCCTGGATTTCAACGCCTCTTTTTCTTACAAATTGTTTCCACTTGTTTGCTCCTCCGAGGATCCAATGAACAGCTATCTTCGCATCGGTCCACAACTGCTCTTCGTGGATGTTCTCTTGCAGTTTGATCTTAATGTAGACGCTTTGTCTGGTTGCCGAGAGGGATCCCAAATGTTCTAGCCTCGCTATGGAATTTTCTTTTAGAGGACCCACTCGACACCTGCAGAGCAGCATCGTGGAGGTCGCGGTGCCAGAATCATTTGTGACAGTTCGGCAGTTTGTGACAGTTGGGTGCATCGGCAAAGACATGCAGGTTTGTCTTTATCGCTGCTTCCTCTATTCTTTGTATGTACAAACGTTACTCTATGACGTCACATAGCAATGGGATATCTGCACACCATAAGTGCAATTCTCTGCGCAAATCAAAAGGCAGTAGGTCGTCCCACTCCATCTGCTGTGTCCAGATTTGTTGAAATAGGATACTTTCCCTCATGATGAATGGTGCGATGAATTCTAGGGGGTTGTAAAGTCTGGCTGTAGTCTGTAGGACCAACCTTTTTATGTCTGAGTGCCTCTCCATGAAGGTCAAAACATCGTCTGTTGCAAATGTTAAAAGGTCTGTGGCAGGGTCACACGTTAATCTCAGCACTTTGAAAACTCCCGCAACCTGCCACAATGATTGTTCCTCGTAGTGATTCGAGTCGAGAGGATGGATGCTTGGGCGAGCAGGTGACCCATATTTTACTGTGACAGCGCAGAGATACAATCACACACCATATACTCAGAAAGGCAAGCACACGCGTTGAACTTAACAACTCTGGTACATTCCACTACTTCGTTGTTCTCTTCAAGGTGTAGATTGACTTTCCAGAACGCGATAAGCAGAATAATTATCATAAAATACAAGAAAACAAGGCGAAAGACAAGACAAAAAGAAAAGGAAAAGACAAAAAAAAAAGAAAAAAGGAAAAAAGGAAAAAAGGAAAACTTTACAAGTCATCGCTCTCCCTCACCGCTATCATTTAGATAGAAATTGGAGCTGTTTGGTCGACAGCGCTATAGAAGGACTGCTTACACAATTGTACCTCGGCTGCTCTATTCTTTGCGCTTCTATTATTTCTCGTGTCCGTGGCTCTCGGCTCTTACCTATGATGGAACAATTTTCAAAATGTGCTACACTACCGCAATTCCGATAATGGATTCCCAAATGTCTACCGACGACTAGGTGGGCGTTATAAAAATGCTCCCTTAAAAGATCATTCAAACACCTGCCAGTCTGGCCTACATACTCCTCACCACATGAGAGTGGGATAGAATACACGACTCCCTCAGAGCAATTTACAAAGTTCTTTTGGTGCTTTTTTGAACAACAAACTTCCTGGTGTGCAGACCCGTTGATGTTCCTGCACAGGCTGAGAAGCTTATTTGGTGCAGAAAAAGCAACATCTACGTTAATATGTTTACCTATTTTCTTCAGACCTCATTTAAGGTCTGAAGAACATTTTGACATTTGAGTCGCCCTCATTTAAGAGAGTTTTTAAGTTGGACACACACTTAGGTGACTTCATTGACGTTTGATAAAAAAAAATGCCTCGACTCTTTGAAGACTTTAGTTGCTTCCTCCTCGCTGGATGCACCGGTAATAATGTAGTGCACGTAAATGAAATCCTGCAGCAGCACCACAGTGTTTGGATACTCGTTCTTTATTATATTTAGGTGATGTTTTATCGACGCATACTTTAAAAATGGGCTCGATATAGTTTCAAGGGGAACTATCGTTATCCTCCAGACTAAAATTCGGAAGAAGTGGTCTTCCGATCTGTGGGGTAGTTTCATACCAAAACAAGCGTAGCACATCACATCATCTTGTGATGCTTATTTAAAGAAACGCCGTCTCAATGTCGGCCACTAGCGCGATACATTGTCCCGTAAAGATCAGAAGACAACGCGACAATATCCGGGTTCAGGTTGGGGCCGCTTTCAAAACAGTCATTCAACGACTTCAAGCTTCGCGTAAAATACTAATCGCAATTTAGTGGTAGCGCTCCTTTTACAACGAACTGCTTCGTGCGGCATATAAAATTTCTATGATCCAGTTTTATCTGACACTTGTTCTGGAATTCTACCTTCGGTGTACTTCCGGATTGCTGCGTCATCGTCGCTCATCATCTTAGAGTTCTGGGTTAACTACTTGTTCGCTGCGTAAGCCTCCTCTCCGCAACTTGTATGTTACCGCCTAAATTCACTACACGTTTCCACGGCAGGGCCACCTCGTGCCGAAGATCAACCTCCTTAACTTTGTCTTTGTAGGACGCGATCAGGGGTTTTCTTTATGGATAAGGATCGTCGATTACACTAATCGATATCAGGTTCCAAAATTTATCATATTTTCATATGCATCTATGCTGTTTCTCGTTGAGTTTAGTATAACCATCTGTTAGCACCAGACGACAGATTCGGAAAGTTCTGTTGGACCGTGTATGGTCCAGCCAAGCGACGTCTAGATTGCTCTAAGTTGTCCGCGAAATCTTCCAAATTTGCCCGGGAAGAAGTCCCATTGGAGACTTTAACTGGTCGATCGCGTCGCATTGCTCGGCGTGCTGTGTGCCCTCTTCTATACACCTTTTTCACAAGGTCGCAGGCATCTTGAATGTCGTCACCTCTGATATGCGGGAAAACATCGTTTTGGTCTCTCCACGCCATTGGAAGGTGTTTACAAAAAAATCCGTGATTGTCGCACATTCTTGTTTTGCCTCGCCTGTATTTTATTGCATATTCCAGGCTGAAATGTTTTAATATTTTTTTCGTCCAGCATACCAGATACGGAACCCACGTGACTGAGAATGACAAGAAAGAGAAAACGTCTATATAGACCCTTTACTTTGCAATCGCCACAAGACGGGGCTCTAGTCTTTGACGTCCCAGCAAACTTCCAGTTCATAAAAAGATTAACAAAGCCCTCCTGAAAGTGGTGATGCGACTATTATTGTAGTTTGCCGTAATATCACTTGGAACAAATCCCTGACAAAAGTGACCTGTGAAACAAGCGTTCATTTTTCACCACTCGCAATCAAAGTCGCAGAAAAAATTAAGAAAAACGAGTGGCGTTCACCCCTTATCTCGTAGCCAGAACAAGTGGCCACGTGGTCTGGAGTCGATTATATGCAACCAATATTGATCATATCCACGCGCTGGGGTTGGCAAAGCACAGTACGCACGCTGAGCTCCAGAGATTGTTATGGTTCGGCTATTGTCGTCATTGCATCGACTGGACACGGGCCAATGTAATAACGTTCAGCCTTTCCACTCTGGTGAAGGAAGACCAACGAAGCTGTACTATGGTCGGAATGAAGTAATGGCCGGCCACAAGTCGGCAAGCCAGAATGGAAAGGCTCGAAAGGTTGCCGCCGTCTCTGAGCGACCGTGGCAACCAGAGAACCGGCAAGCTAATTGTCCGGTTGCCGCCGTCACTCCTAGATGGCGGTAGCTGTCCAGAGTTTTGCGTCATCATTTGTTTGCTGGCGGACACGATCCTGGGGAAACTAACCCATAACAACCCCGCGGTAAAAAAAAAATTCTCCGTTCCCTTTTAAGCTGAGACGAGAAACTTCGACTTCAGCGCGAGCTCGCTTGCTTCCGCAGTGCTTTGGTAGAGCGTGCCTCGTTTACACTTGCGTTAGAAGGGTAGAAAACTCGCTCTGAAGGCGGAGCTTCTAGTCTTGGCTCAAGGGTGAACGGAGTACACACGAATGCTTGTCGAGCTATTGATTATCACGAGCCCAAATCGAGGGCTCAAACAATGCTCGGGTCCAATCTATAATCCGCATTCAAATATCCTCACTGGGGCATACTGCGACACCCCAGCTACGTCATCAAGTTTTGCGAAGGGCAGATTAAAAGAAAACGCTCGCTTTTGTCCTTGAAATTTACAGCGCAACAAAGGAGTTCTTTGGCCAGCGGCGTTGCGTGCGGTTATCCTTGGTCCCTCTAGTGCCAATAAGCTCGTGTAAAGTTAAAATATCCTTGGATGGCTCCTTTAACACTGCTGCTTAAAACGCAGATGAAACATTTAACAACCGATTCCCCAGGCGAACACCAAAAGAACCAAGAAGCGCGATATCTGGTCCAAATGTTCAAATTTTCTTATAAACGAAATTGTCTCCTCCAAGACGTTTAATCGTACAGCCGAAGACCCTCTCTATATCTCCTACTTTGTTTTCCGTGTAGAATTTATGTTTTCTAGCTCTGGTGACATAAGCAAGCTCGACAGTCTCACTTATCGCTTGGGACCAAAGCAGCGGTACAGGTTCGTAAACAGTAAAAGCGTCTATATCTCTAACACCGCGGTCGTCAGTGGCGATTGACAAAAGGGTCACTACAACGTCATTCTTTGGACTAAGAGCGGTGTTCGCTTTCCCTGCACCTCCTGCACCAGTGCAGAAAAGTGTAGGGCAGTGTACTTCCTGTACGTGTATCCAGATACCACCGGAAGCACAAAGTCCTACACTTGTTTAACGTGCGTGTATCGGAGGTGCAGGAAGTCGCAAGCAGCTACGGTTTGGTTTCATCGACGAAAATAAGAACAATACAAAGTTTGAGGGAACCGTCTTTGCACATCCGATATGGTACCATGAGCCCCCGGGTACGCCGCTGGGCATGTGCGAGTCTTCTGCGGTGGCGCATGCGCAGTTCGTACCGGAGGGACCATCGTGCCTTATCGGTTATAATACAATTAAATGCAAAGGTGCAAGCGAGTGGGACAAGAATGACGAAAATAATCCCTGGAGAAGGGGAACAAGAGTCACCTAGCTGTGTTTGGAGATCTGTGTTTGTCTTTTCTCCCTCTTGTTCCCCTTCTCCAGGAATTATTTTCGTCATTCGTCGTCGTCATCATCACCTTATCAGATCTGCAAAAACGGTTCCCTAAATCTCCCTAACATCGGCCCGTCAACTTTGACGATGTTGGTTTAATATTGCGATAACTCCCAGCTCCCCACGTGCTTCTTGCACACACAATCTAGGTTGTAGCTCGCAACTGACGATAAGTAGCCGGGATTAAACTCGAGATGTCACGGCGAGGCAGATGCTGTTTTTGACGTCACGGACGGGAGCCATAAGAGGGCGCCACCGAAACATCGGCGCCAAGGGTCGTTGGAATCAGGCGACGACGTTTCAGAAGGTACCGTACCCTGATCCAAAAGTTGTCACACATCGAGTCTCATTGTTCCCGTTGTTCGTCGAATCACTTTCAAGGCAAAATGGAAATCTGGTTCGCCCTTATCATCGTTCTTTTTTCATTCTGCACTGTGAGAAATACAATGTGGCTACTTCCCCATAATGCACGAAAGAAAAGAGAGAGTAACAATGGCGGAGCTAATCACGGCATTATAAGGAGGAATCTGGGTAAAGGACGAAGCTAAAATATGTTTATACCCCTCAAAAAAGTCTGCGTTATAAAACAAAGCATGAGGTCGATTCGTGAAATGTGCCATGCTCTGTGTCAAAGTGCTGAGGTAGAGGTTCATCCTCGTCATTCGCCGAGCTCCTGATTTGCAGCAATTAACTCCTCCCTGCGTTTTGCAAAAAAAAACAAAAAAAAACACACGCACACATTACGTTTTTTACCGTACAGGCGAACTTCTGTACTGATGGAAATATATAACGCGTGTTTCTTGTTTTGCTAGTTACACGTTGCACCAAATTATAAAAAAAAACTGGACCTCAATTCCAAACCTGAGGTTCCAACGAGGCCGCATACCACAACTAACGTCAACTTTTATATGCGGAACAAAAACACCCCCAAAAACGCATAATCAAACTACAGAAGTAGAAAACGACGGCATCAGCTGAGGAGGAAGAAAAACCTCTCCGTTGAAAAAACAGCTAAAAAGGATCCTGCAATAATCAGATCTTTTTTCTCCTGAAAAGGACAAGCGCTGTGCAAAATGAACAACCTCCGTTATCCCAAAACTCTCGTTCCTGTATGAGCGGACTCTTAACGTACTCAATTTTGTCCCTGGACCTAAAAACGCCGAATAATTAAAAAATATATTACCAATCATTCATACAATTAACACAATAGCGCAGAAGTGCGGTTCTCGAGGATGGTGTATGAACGAAAGCGAAACAAATCTAGCTTGTCTCTGCAATAAAAAAAAATTAATTTAAGAGAAACGGAACAATTGATATAAGCAAAATGTCACTCTAGCGTGAAATCATGTTTCTCGGGCACACAGCAAACAACTCGTTTAGTGTTAGTTTTATTTTCATATCAAGTAGATGTTTCAAAAAAATAAACTGCCGATCCGCAGGACTGTTTTGCTCCTTTCGAGGGAATGCTGGTCGGGCTTTCCCGTCGAGAGCCGACTTTACGAAGAAGCGCCCGCTACATTCTTTCACCATTGGTCTCCGGCGAAGCGTGAAAACTCGCCTGCGGTGTCTGCCTTCTCTTTTTCATATAACCTCGCACCCGAATAACCGCGTTTACCGCACTCACCCCTCCCTCCCTCTCCCGCATTTTGTATCGAATATTGTCCGGTCTTTCGGCCGTTTGGTCTAAAAGGGAATGGCTCTTCCACAACAACGCTTTGCAATGAAGCAAGCTAAGAAGCGGATTTTTAAGGCTCCCCTTGACCCATCGCTTTCCCCAAACGGGAGTTTCTAAAAATCTTTGTGTTCTACAGTTTGTGTCTCATTCTTTTTTTTTTCTTTGGCGAGCTGCATTGTAGTTCGTTTTCTCATTCGATGAACCGCACCAGACGCTACCTGCAATCCCAGCCAATACACCCTTTTTCGAAATTGCGCGCCCTCTAGGAGCTGTTATTCGAAACGGTCATTGTTTGGGCGCGCACTCTGAGCATGTATTGGGCAAGAGGACTGCGTCAGCCTTCGGCATGAACTCGGATCACATCTCACGCTACGTGTCCCAAAAATGGCGACCGTCAGTGCGACTTTACGGGGTTTTGAAAGGACAGCTTTAGGGTCACGTGACTTCCGAGTGTCGTCTGCGCCCCTTCCGAAGATCACGTGACACTCACACATCACTGTATTGGCTTGGATTGGCATCTAAGGTCCACTATGGTACGTCGTCAGCTGATGACTTGTTTCGTTGGTCGACAGAAATAAACACCGTAAAATAAGAAAAAAAAAGGAGTCAGGAAAACGCTTACGGAATTCGAGTATATATTCGGGCGCATGGTGAATATCTCGTACTGAGAGCATGGCACCGTGTTATTTACCCAAATTTGTCGTGTTTTTTTTTCCCTTTTTAAATTTTTTGTAGCCGCACGATGTTGAAGTATTGCTGGGAAATGCTGCGATAAATCTTTTAGGATCAGAACCGTGTTTCGTCTTTTTTATACTTCGTGTGCACGCTGCTCTTCGCGAAACAAGGAACCTCGCCCATTTTCTCGTCGCCCGTTGCCATTTAAGGTCTGTTCACACTCTTGCGACCGAGTACGACCGAGAGAGACCAGACCGGTTTTTATGCCTCTTGTGACGTCTTAGGACCAGCTCCGCTGCAGCGCATCCGGTCCTAAGACGTCGTAAGAGGCTTACAAACCGGTCTGGTCTCTCTCGGTCGTACTCGGTCGCAAGAGTGTGAACGGGCCTTTAGTCTGCGGGGTGGCTGCAGCGACGACAACAATACAAAAACAAAAACAAGAATAAAAAGAATAGCCGTTGAAAAACCCTCATTTTAGAGTGGATGAAATTTCCCTCCGACATTTATTGCTTATAAATCCGTTTTTTATTGTTGTGTATTACTTTACCTCGTCGCATGCTGTCTTCTACTGTTCAAGTTCACAAAATAAGCTTCACACTTTTCATCTGTTTGTTTGTTGTTTTGCCTTGACGTGCGTTCAGAGATCAGGCTGAACGCTGAAGACACCAAGAAACAAAAGATCCCACTCGGAAATCCGGTGACCTTCCCTATGAGGGCATTTCGTAAGGAGGACACTGGGTGGCACGAGTGACGTCACACGGAGGCGATTATAAAGATCGGTTCCCCGCGTGCCGTCAAGGGGACACGTAATCTTATATACCATTCCATTTAGCGCTCTCAGGGCCGCGCTAGTTTGTTCGACCGGAGCGCCCTCTGCACGCATCCGGGTAGTTCAGCAGGTTCGGCGGGGTAAAACGAGAGAGAGGGCACGTGCCCAACTCCGCTAGCAGACGACAAACCGGGAGGTTGCATTTCTCCACATCGGCTCTGTACCGGCGGGCTGTACCGAACATCAAACTACCGCTCTGTGCTCCTGTTGTGAAGTGTTTCGCGTTCTTAGAATATTTATGGCGATTCCTAAATGAGCCTATAGCGGGGAAGGAGCTATACAGTCGCAACGTATTAGGGGACATGCTATAGTGTGTTCTTTGTATGCTTTACAGATTTGTTGAAAAAAATCCTTAAAAGCTACACTTACGCGGTCTGTGCACGTCAGTTATATGGCCAGGGGTGCATGGTATAAAGGGCTAATTGTACCGATGAGTTGGCTTATTAAAGGGAAGTGCATGACTTCTTTCAGAAAACTAGATGGAGGTTGATTCTAGTGTAGTTTTCTCCCGTGAATCTGAATATCACGTTCGTTTTCCCCGAAGATTTAACTAAACGTGAGAAAACACGAAAAACATCACGACCAGTAGTGACGTCGTCAGGAGATCTTTCAGCTGCCATACATGTGTCGCTTGAGGGCCGTGCGTCCAATCGCAAGCTTTCTGGGTTTATTCTCCCGCAATGGCACCAGCCGTGACTTCTTTTTCCCGTTTTTAAAAATAGCGTGTGCGTGCATAGCTTTGATTGGCGCTGAAGATGCGTGAGCAGAGATTTCGAAAGCTCCTTTCGTGACGTCACTCTCCGGGAAATAGTGCTTCCAGCGATACTCTAAAAATGATTCTATGCAGCCTCGATTCACCAAATTGCCAAATAATTTTGATATTTGAGATTCTGGAGGTCAAATGAAGAAGATTTAAAAGTGTTTCGTCAAATACAAAACCGCTTCAGCCTTTCTTTAAGTATAGTATGTTCCTGACATTCTTAAGGAGTGAAAATAGACTGATGGTTCCAATTAGAAACTTGCTAATAATCATCGAAAAACACTAAATCAAAACTTTTTGTGAAGATATAAGACAGAAGCAGTATTTTACTGCGTTCTAAAAAAAAAAAAGCTCAATTTGGACGCGTTTCCAGACTTCGGTTTCTTTTCACTGTGCATATTTCCGCCCGGAATCCTGCTGCCCGGTGGCCGCAGTGCTGAACCGCCCCTCGCCTCCCTCGTAGGATGGAGGGAAGCAAGGCGCACGTTTGTTGCGCGTCTAAGCCCCTGGGGAACAGGACCGTGGCGCAGAGATGCGCTCCGATAAGAAACCAAAACATAGAAACGCATCCAAATGAAGCATTTTTACAGAACGCGTAAAATGCTACCCCTGCGTTATATCCTTCTAAAAAGAGTTGATTTAGTGGTTTTCGATGACTCTCAGCAAGTTTCTAATTGAAACCATATGCTCATTTTCAGTAATTAAAAAGTTAATTAAAAACTGTATTTAATTATCTGACTGATCGTTACGATTATGCCCCTATACTACGTACCCCTGGCCGTATAACTAACCTGCTTAAACCACAAAAAGTGTAGCTTTCACGACCTTTTCAAACAAATATGTAAAGCTAAAAAAAATCGCCCTGTATAACAGTGAAAAGGCGATACCATGATGGTGAAGCCATATGGCTCCACCTTGTTGGTATCGAATTTTTTCTGGTATAGGATGTCCCATATTACGTTATGCTTGTATGGTTCCGTCCGCCTCATGGTTCCGTGCGCCTAAATGGTTCCGCAATAATCCTCTCCGCTGGTATAGGATGTCCCATAATACGACACGCTTGTATGGTTCCGTCCCGTTCCGAATAAATCTACTATTTTGGAGCCGCCTTTTCGCTGGTATAGGACGCTTGTAGTGAGGATTTTTCCGATATCTTTCCGTCATTAAGATTTTCCAACAGGGAATGTTTTTATGCTCAAGGGTTCTGCTCTTTTTGTCGTTGAACACCATTACTCCAGACTTATGATTACAAAAACTAATGCCCAAAGTGTCCCTTTCCTCTCCACATATCCCAGTTAGTTCCTGTAATGTATTCTGGTTATCTGTCTTGATTACTATGTTATCCGCATACATCATTCCTGGTATCACCTGTATTATATTTCTCCCTCCTTTCATATAACTCATGTGAAAACGTAAACTGCTTTGCTGAAATTTCTTTTCCATTTCACTGAGATATATGATTAAGAGTAGGGGTGACAGTGGACAGCCCTGTCTGAGCCTCCTTATTGCTGCTTGCTGTGAAGTTTCAACTTCCCATGATATAACTACCTTACTGTCTGTGTACACCTCCTGAAAAAACCTAACAAAATTTGCATCTAAATTATATTAATTCGAAATCCCCCGCAAGGTTTTTTGGCTCACATTATCGTATGCTTCCTTGATGTCCAAATAAGCTAACCATGAAGAAGTTTGTTTATTCATTGCTATTACTATAGATTTAGTGGTAGCAAGTAAGTCATCTTCACGTTTTCTATATTTTCGGAATCCATTTTGAAGCTCACAAGTATTTGCATAAATTCTGCCCATTCCATATATCTTCGTTTTACTCTCTGCATAGCTAATCTGTAAAGAACTGAAGTTATCGCTATCGGGCGATATGGCTTAACGTTGTCTTTGTTTATCTTTACTTTATATATTAGTCTCATTTTACTTCGTATACAATCCTTGGGTACTTCTACCATTATTATTCGGTTAATCACATGCCGTTACTTCCATTTCTTTGTTTTTGCTAGGGTCTTTACGAGTCCAATGTGTGTGTCGTCTGGGGCTGTCGCTGTACTCGCTGAAACGTTAATCTCTGCCTTGTCGCAAACCCTTGTGGTCGTCTTCATTCCTACACTATTCTGCTTGTTTTATACACTGCTGCCCTGTAGTGCCGACCACTGTCCCCCTCTGCTCAAACTGGGAGAAAGCCTCTTCGATTGTCTGCCTAATATATTCCCGTGCCTCTTCCCCCTCTAATCTTCTCCCCTCCTCTGTGGTCAGTAAGTGTTGGAACCGCTCTGTCTTTCGCCCCTGCGCTTTAATGTGCTCCCAAAACCTTTTTGCCGTTTTCCTATATTTTATTTATTTCCATCATCCACTGGACTCCGGCACTCCCAGTTTTGACCTGTGTTAAAGCTGATGCTTACTTTATCCGCTCTTGGAAGTTCTCCCATTTTGATGCTACTTCAGCTGGCAAAACTCCCTTTTCTTTACCCACCTATTCTCTCTAGATGCCTCTTGGCGTCGTGATATGGCTCCCTTGACCTCCCTAATTCCACCAGATATTTGTTTTGTGTTTCCGTTTTTTGCTCTTCTTTTTTGTTAAAATCGGTGCTTTTCTAATTCTCTTTTGAAGATACCTACTTGGTCATCATACGTCCATTCGTTTTCTGGTTGTTTCGATACGATACTCCCAATACTTTTAGATACTTTATGCATTCGAACTTCACTTAGTTCTGGCTTACGCCCTTGTTCCTGAGCTTGTTGTTCTGTTTATGATGCGCCAAATTTAATATCAATTCTCTTGTGGTCACTCCCTAAGGTTTTTGTACTTTCCTCATCTATTTCTATATTTTCTAACTTGTCGTACAGCTTGTGTGGGAAATGAGGAAGTAGTCTGTTGTTAAGTGTGAGTTGTTTCGTTTCCATGTTATTTTCCCGTCGTATTTTACTTGTGTATTAAATAACACTAGGTTCAGGGCACCCCAGAAATCTTTTATACTCCGTTTCATCTTACGTTTAAGCGCAGCGGATGGTACGAGCCATCGGAGCCAATCCAAGGCCGCGTGTGGGTCACGTGACCTTAAAGAGGGGGCACAACGACGCGCGGAAAGCGTATCATAAACTACGTCCCCAGAGCGGGATTGGCTGGGATAGCTCGTAGCGTTCGTTGCGTCCGGACGTAAGGTGAAATGGAGCATAACAACTTTCCGGTTATGTTTGTGTACCCGTCAAACTCATCTATGTGGCATTCAAGTCTCCTAAAATTATTATTTTTTGATTAAGGCCAATTTCTCTGATGTCTCCCGATATACATGTGATGTGTTTTGTATTTTACTTCCTTGAGTCTATCCTGTTTTCAAGTAAACTGACCCCAGAAGAGTGTTCAGACCTGTTACTTTACCTTTCAGCCATAAGTGTTTTCTGCAGCTTCCCTTCTCTCTTTCCGAGTCTTCTCTTTTAACTAACATGCCTAGAGCTCCGCCTTTGCGTTCAACTCCCCTTCGGTTGCATCCCATCGAGGACTAGCCTGGTATGAACGGTGGCTGCTCCACAACTCTAAGGTGCGTTTCTGCTACCCCATACACTGTGAACTTTTCAGCCTCTAGTTGTTCACCAATCTCCTCCCGCTTTATTCTGGTTCTACCTCCTCGCATGTTTATGAACCCTACATTGAGCCGGGTATTTTTCTTATTTCGAGTTTCGTCAGGGTTGCCAGACTCGCAGCAGCATCAAACATGCGTTAAAGCACCTGATCACAGGACCTGCTAGCGTGTTGTGAATATGAATAGTTAATAATAGAAAAATAAAAACGCAAAAGGCGTCTACAGACAGCCACACACTTTTATTCTTTCAGTGTTGTTGTCTGTGAACCTCCTCCGTGTTTTTATTCTTTTTATTTAAGGAACTGCTATCCGAGAAGGCGATGGACGGAAAACATCCTACTTGATTTTTTTACTTTCTCTTCACTAGGATCTAATTATAGCACAATTAGCGTTTTGTACGAGAATTTCGTCGTGAGTCTAAAGACTAAACAATGATATTCAGGACTTAAAAGCGCAAAAAACAAGAATGAGGAAGAGACACATCCAAATTAAACTGGCGCTAACTTTCGACTGGCTTCATCAAAGCAGTCAAACCTGCACACATCCGTAAACACTCTTGAATATCTTGCCAACCCCTTGATAGGCAAGAGTGTTTACGCATGTCTGCTGGTTTGACTGACTCGATTAAATCATTTGAAAGTAGGGGGCAAGTCCATGTTGTATGTGTCTCCTTCTCGGCCCTGCTGTTTTGCGTTTTTAAGTCCTCCGGATCATAATGAACCAACTAGCCAAATCAAAAGTTTTAAATCAACTAAATAATGATTGCCGGGTATACCTTGTCCAAAGACATGATCAAGGAGGACTTTGAGATTTTTGAATCCGTGAAGGTGAAAGGGTTAGTAAACACATTAACGACAGGGGATTTATCAGGGGAAGGAATGAATTTGTGATTAATAAAGTGTCGATTGAACAAAATGAAACAAAATCATTTTGTTGCAAGGTCGCGGGGATCAAATACGCTGGATAAAAATAGGAATGCGTGACGACAAACCTTTAGTTGGGAAAAGCGAGACTTTGGTATTGTATGTACATACTATAGCCATTCATAAAAGAGGCGCTAAATATCGTCTATAGACAACGTCCGTAGAAGCAGGCCGAATTCACCAATTACTCCCCAGTGGAGTACCGCGCAGCGTGCACTCTGAAAGTGCTCTAAAGACCGTGTACGGACACTGGCAGAGACATATATTTCCTCCTTGTATGAGTTTTCCGTCACATTTCTAAAAAATAAAAAAAGTCTGCAAAAGTGTTCGAAGAATGCATATGTCTGAACCTTCGAATGTCTGCAGCGTTTGCCGACATTCAAAGCTTCGAAGCTTCGAATGTCAGCAACGAATACCGTGTCCTTTGTATAATGTAGTACGAGCAGTCTGACGTGCGGTTTAAAAAATCCGCAGCGTTTACTTTGCTCTCGATACTTTATTTTCCTCGCACAAAAAAATAAAATTAAGAAGTCACTTTTTTGTTTTTTTTTTACGTTGCAATTTCCGTTCATTTCAAGTTTGTCTTCCATTACGAACGTTAAAGTGTTTTCATATGAAATTTTCCAAAAAATCGCAGTTAGAGCAATTCGATAACAGGGATCTCTGATGCAGTGTTTGACTATCTCCATTTTTCGCGCGCAGTGGAGGCAATAAAAAAGGCATCGCATTTAAATCAGCTTCGTCTAGACTCCCTCAACCGTTTGTGTTTGGCCCAAT